>MU182145.1:283482-337201 GCA_016904865.1 Pissodes strobi
CACATATATATAAACCAGAAACCAGTAACTATTGGGGAGTGCAGCAATATTAAATAACATTCTTTCAAGCTTTTTCCGAGCTTTAGGGAATTTTTATTCCCAACATCAGGGAGACTACAAAATTGTGTTGAAAAACGAAGGCAATGTAAAACAAAGCTTACCACCTACACCTTAGTTGAGGTTGTTCGTTCTGATGTCATTGTACAATTTATCGAGAAGATACATAATGCAGTGGCAAAGCTGTGGTAACACTTCCATCAAATAATTTATAAAAAATGTTTTTTAAAAAACTACATTATCTTACAAGATTACTTTAAATTCAAAACACAAAACAATTAAGCAATTAAGAAACAAAAACACTCCCAGCCGGTGGATGTCATATTGTGAATTTGACAGTCCAAATTGACAAATACTCATTAGGAAATAAATATCGATATCACAACCGGGACTATTCAATCAGTTCAAACCCAGGTCACTCGTTCCAGTTAGGTTACGATTGTTAATTAATTTATTATCTAAATGCAACAATTAACGAAATATACTTCGCTCAAGTTATTAATGCCTGTCCATTTATTCATTTAATTTGGTTCCTATGTAATGAAAGCCATCTCTAAGAAAAGCCTCTTACGATAATTATGTTCTATTGCTAAGATTTTAATTGAATCGTAATTAATATTGTGCTGAAATTTGTTATCATGCTCAGCCAAGGCACAGCGCTCAGGATACAGCCTACAGTCGCCTTTGTGAGATGAAATTCTCCCTGAAATTGGTCATTGAGTTTGACCGATGTATACTTTATTACAATCAAGGCAAGCAATGCTGTAAACCACATCTGATTGCCATTTGAGTGGTGTTCTGTCATTGAGCCCCGAATAAATTGATCCCAAAGTGAGGACAGGTCACTAGGGAGAGCCAAAATTATGTCATCGACATATTTCCCTCTCTGAAGACTTTGATGAGATTGTAGAAACTCTGAATAGCTACGATCCATACATACAATTTGCAATTAAAAAGAAAACAACAATTGTTCGGTACCTTGTCTGGACACGAAATTTATCAGAACAACTGATAACCGAATAGTCATATATTGGTACGGAAAACCTTGCTCTTCGCGAGATACCTCAACTATCCTTCATACCATAAGCAGTCGATTAAAGTCAATTTGGTGAAACAAACGAAGGATAGAATCCTGAAAATCTTAGACAAGTATTTTCACAAAAATAACCTAAACGTTTTTTTTAATTTTTTTTTTTTTAGAAAATTCCTACAAGATATACAAAGATTTCGTATAGTATAGATGATATTAATGTGGCACCCAACGATGACCACGAAACACTGTCTACATCACCTCCTTTAATGAATAATCGAACTAATGCTCTCGATGAGGCTGTACACAGCCAAACAATTGGCACTATACACAATACAGATAACGGTCATGTTGTACATGAGAACAATTTGCTTCTTTTCCTTATATTAGGGATGTCACACCCGAGCTTTGCAGAATACTAAAATATAATAGCAACATTAAAATAGCCAATAGGGCTGTCCACACTTTGGAATCAATTTATTCAGCAAATGCTTGTATCTAAGAATATATCAAAGTAAAATTGATTATCACAGAGTTTTAGCGTATTAAGGACTTTTGATAGGTTGAAATCCTTAAGGTGGAATGAACTTCTCATTTGAATAAAAAGTACTTATTAAAGATGCCCATTTTCAGATTAGTTAAGTAAAATTCAGTATGATAATGCGTGTACATTTAGTAATTAGAAAACGTAATTCACAGTTGTTTATTCCTCTGAAATAATACACACATGACACAATCCCAATATTACTGGAATTTTCACATTAAATACTGTCATGTAAATATGTAAACAAAGGTAAGAATTTATTTATAATTAAAAATTATCTTTTCCTAGTTAAATGCAAAACAAATTGTAGCATAATGTAACACAAAGGTGGTATTTCTTCTTATCAACATTTACTTCTTAATGCAGTAGTTACAGCTGTAGTTTTGGCTGAGATTCAATTTTTAACATACTGAGACGATAATGCATGCAAAAATTATGATATGTCTGGTAAGTCTAGAAACTATTATTTATTACCAACAACGTACTCATTTCATTTATCTCTATTTTTCTATGAAATAACTACATACCTTTATGAAGAACATATAATATATAATTACCATTTTCAGTCACCAGGTCCATTACAATGGGCATAATTTTTCTATGCATCTTATCAGTTTAGTTTCCAATATTTCTGGACAAATCAATTTCTCCACTTATTGAGATATTTAGAAATAAAGCATATATATTATGAATACATGAATCTATTAGTATTTTATTGAGTATCATTTCGGAGGTGATTGTCCAACATGCTTACAGGTGTAAGAGGGAAATTGCCAAAAATTCGTTTAAATCATACATTTTCGTAAATTAATTGTTAAAATCGGTAAGTATATAATATCATGTATGAGTTCATGTTCAAAAATATTTAAAATAGTATATGGTATTATTAAAAGTGATACTATTTGTGGCGAGCAAGTAGACTACAGCCGAGCCACAAAAAGTTACTCCGAAGAATGCATACTATTTTTTCTTTCAACGACAAAATATTAACTAAGTTGGGATTTGAAACCTTCGGCATAATGCACGGTGACACAGTTTTATCTAAAATAACTATAACATATATGGTTTTGAAAAGCGTATAATGAGGTCAACACTGAACTATGATAAAATATACAGGATGTGCCATTTAAAAAATCATATGTTGGCGTCATATCTCAAAAATTATTGTAATCAGAAAAAAAAATTGAGCGAGTCTGCTAGTACTCGAAACACTGATGTGTAAACATATTCTATATCGACATCATCGACATGAAAATCTAATGCCAGCTTAGGCCGTGTGACGCCAGATATAGGCAAACATTTATTTGGAATTGGTTGTCAGGCGTTAGAAAGAACACGTTTTACACTAACGGTTACAGACAGCCTACAAAACACATTCCCGTCACAGATACCGCCTGACGTGCGTTACATTTGTAACGTTTACATTAGAAGGTCTAATATTACACTTCACGCATAGCCCTCCGCTCGCTTCGCTCGCTACAGGGGCGCAACGAATTAAAACTTACCCAAGGCATGCTCAAAATCGAGAAAAAAACTTTTTCCAAATATAACCTCAAGAAAATAAAAAATAGGATTAAAACTAACCGTAAAAATCAAAGCGAGCAAAGCCGCGGGTAAAAGCTAAAAGTGTCTTATGTTCTTTACTATACTCTTGAAAATATTTGTACATAATTTCATGATGATCGGAACAGTTTATGCGTGAAAGCGTAAGAAATAAACAAACAAAACACATTCGCTTCTATAATATTAGTTAGGATTCTTTAATAACACTTACTGACGGCTTCGGAGTGGATTAATTCACTGCACAAATTCGACACGAAAATCTACTGCCTCCAGGAATAACATCAACATATGGACACAGCTTATTTACCTAGTCATCTTGGGCCGACATCCTTTGATTTGGGAAAGTAAGTAACCAAATTTTGCAAATTTTAGAAGAGGGCTTTGACTCAATATTGTTTTAAGCGTTTGGGCATCTGAATAATACTTTTGACAGTTCGTTTAATATAAAATAATAATATGCTTTTTTATCGTCTAAAATCCGTTTAAAAACGCTTTTAAATGGCAAAATTGTATAAAAATCCGAAAATTCGGACTTTTTTAGGACGATAGCCGAGGCTTCGGACGAATTTGTCGTGGATTGTGAAGCGAAAATTCATTTTAAATTCAACCGTCTATTAAAAATAAGCTGTGCTATGGATCCAAATGCACTGCGAATATAATATAATGAAAATCGAATAACGCCCTAGCGGCTAGCTTTTTAGAAGCGTCATTTGAGTCGTTGCAAGCGCGGTCGTCCTGGATTAGCTTGCTACTCATTGCGCACGGGTTATAATGTCAGATCGGTTTACACATTTCGTCCCCATATTTCCGTCCCCACATTTCCGTCCCATTTGCCGAGATTTACCCTCATACCGCCGCGTAAGATGTTTACACATCAAAAATACTTTACATGTAGGTTTGTAAATATCAATTCAATGTAATCGTTTTAACTTCTACCTAATACAATCTAGATGTAAGATAGGTCTTGGCCTAATTAACATACATATACGTAAAATAGAAAACCAATTTTTCAGAAATCCTTTTTTGCCATCCAGACAAAACTATTTTAATATGCCGCCCTCTATAAATCTATCATCAGCCAGTCTCAGAATCAGTATCAGAAGGGGTGGCTCGACGAGAGAATCGCCGTACTAAAACGCCTGTCAAATTATTTGACATTTGGATCCATGACGCCACCTGTGACGTGTTTATGTTTCCGATTCCATTCGGCCAACGTCGCGTCCCACGTTGGCCGAATGTATAGAATTACCCATGTCTTTACGGTCCAGTAAATTTCTGTCAACAGGTTTGTTAATGCAGTGGCCAGATCCTGCGCTTGGATACGAGCGTCTCTGATTCGGCAAGGCAAAATAGCAACGACGTGTTTTCATTTTTTTTAAGGTTATGTTTGTTTTTTTTTTTAAATTTGGTCAGTTTTCATTGTACCCCGGAGCGAGCGAAGCGAGCGGAGGCCCATGCGTGAAGTTAACAGTAGTCTTTTAAATTCTCGCCCTCCCTTGGTACTCACCCTCTGCTAAAGAGATCGAGGTTTATGGTTTTCGCGTATGTACCTTAACGGCTTCACCGATTTGAATGATCAAAGTATCGTCGACGATTAGCTTCACACGTGTTATTGTAGTCTATATAAAAATAAAATAATACAAATGCAAACGTCCCATTACCCCATAAGTATTTATCTATACTTTGCACCAACACCAAATGTGAAATAATTTGACCGATGTTTTACTAGAGGATCGCCGTGATGGCCCATAGCGGACCCTATCATTCAAATACCTTAAAGAAATGGTGTTTTCTAATGTCCTTATATAAATATATCAATGACGAAATTAATTTAGCACATCTCGTATAAAGCCTTGATTTGCTTAAATGAGTCGAAATTGTTCAGAGTCCCGTTTGTCCGTCTTATCGTGAACATTGTGGTCTTCCGAAAAAGAACATTCACTCGCAAATCATATATTATAGACCAAGAAACACCATACTTTCATTAAAGGGTACTATCGAGTACAAAAATAGATTTTGTATGTGGTTACTGCCTGTGAAGGGGAGCCGATACATATCAAAATCGATTTACGAAACATTCTTCAGATTTTTAAAACTACTAGCAGTACACTGCAGAGGGAGTACGAGTTAACATCTTACCGTTTGTCTATAAAGACTTTGATTGATTGTGTTTTCAGTTAGGTTCGGGAAAGGTACCCACTGGCCTGTCTCTGAGAACAAACCTAATATATAAATTCGTCCCTTGAAATTTTTATTAATATTGATAGAAAAACTGTCGTTGGTAAAATGAAAGTGAAGGTTAGCTGCAGCACTTGCGGTGAATGCGAGCGTGGGAGGCTGCAGAACACATCGAAAAAAAATCTGGTGAATGCGAGCGTGGGAGGCTGCAGAACACATCGAAAAAAAAATCTATAAAAACATTTTATCCCTCGTGAAATTGTTTTTATGCGCTGCTAATAAGCTATAATATTAATTAGCCATAGAAAGTAAAAGTCAGCTGCAGATGGGGGTAATGTCAGCTGAGCGCGTGAATTTGACAGAAAAATATGGAAGTAAAAGTATTTGAACCCGATTGAGATTTTTCCACATGATTTTGGACATGTATAGGAATATAATAATGATAATCAGCTGCATGTATAGTGTGGGAAAGACCGTCAGTCGGAGCAAGAACGTATGATTGCGCTCTTGCATCTCTACGACGCTGACGCGCGGAATTTTCAATGGTCCGACTGACGTCTTTTCCCCCAACGGACAATCATCTGACGAATATCTTCCCAGTTCTATTTATTAAAACTATAATATTTATTAATTTCAAACGATCTTTTAATAATTTACCCAAGGTATATATTATACTCTGTATATAAGGGTGTTCGCTTGGGTGTCCGGATAATGAATACGGGGCAGCCATATCTTGAGTACTATTTACTCTACGCCTTCGAGAAAAAATATGTACTAAAGTGGCCACGAGAAAACCTTGGAAAATATTGTCACGGTCGCCTTTTTGCCGCAAGGGGGCGTAATTGATAAATTAAATCTAAATTAAACAATTTCTCTACGAGTTTTTAAATTACGCTGTGACTTTAAGAGCACCACTAGAAAAATTCAAAAATTCTGCATCAGTTTTGTTTAGGGTGCCTACTTTAATAAGGGTGGGGAAGATATTGAAAGTGTAATTGGTTAAATCGCTGAGATTTCTAAACGACTAACCTAATTTTGATGAACTTAGGCTCGTTTGTAAGAGAAATGTCAGTACTTTCTTATCTAGTGGGGTCTAATACTTTTAGGAAAATTTGCTAGGTGGCGTTATTCACAATAATAAAGTTTTTTCAACATTTCTGGAAAAAGGTAAATGTAATGGTACAACTTTTTTACTGCGGTTATAAAGACTTACACTTTTGACGAAAACCGCAACTCAATATCTATTTCTTTTTGAGTTATGGTCGGCTGAGTGTTTTAATGTTTTAACATTTTAAAAGAAATATCTGAGTGTGTAAGACAAACTACTAGAAATAGTTTTTGATAGGGATTGAAGTAATTTGCAAGAAAAATACCTGATCAAAGCCTCTAATCGTTAATCTAAATATTATCAATAATCTTAAACAATGCAGTCATACTTTTTTAGTAATAGTGGCTTTATTTAAATTGCCTTCCCTCACACTTTACCCAGACTTAGGACGGGTCCAATTTGTGCATGATACACAAATAGGAGCGTGTTTAAATGCCAACGGGCTAAATAAACATGAACACCAATAACAATAATTAATAGTAATCAGAAGAACTGACAAATTTTAGAATTATTAAATAAGCAATAGTATCTAATGGCACAACTTCACAAATGCTCAAAATGTCTTCCATCATTTTCTATGCATTGTTCCATTTTACTTATAGTAGAAAACACGGCTGCTTCAATTTCAGCTCCGGACAGGCCTCTAAAGGCATTTCGTATTCTGGTTATTGGTATCTCTTGGAAGACCAGGTCTTTTAACCGACCTGATAAGTAAGTAGTAAGTCTACATAAGTAAGATCTGGTGAACGTGCCGGCCAGGGAAACAGGCTTCCTCTGCCAACAAAACGATTAGAATATTGTTCATCAAGATGCTGGCATACATTTCGAACGTAATGCGCTAGACACTCTTATGGATTTCTTCAGACTAATGGTGCATATTATGCAAACTAACATTGCCAACGCTAGTAAAAGTGGCCTCATCCATCCATAACATCCATGACAGAAAATTAGGATTTTTCTGGATCATGATATCCGGTGACAGTGGTCTAATCTATGATCATAATTAGTTTTATTTAGTGCCTGGTGTAAAACGAGATGGTAAGGATGCATTTTTTTATTTTGTAGAATCTCGTGAACATTTGTTTTTGGAATTCCAAAATCACAGGAAATGTTTCTGCTGCTTTAGATGGGATCGTAGCACTTAAGTCAAAACATGAATGATGTTTTCTTAATTGCGGATCCTGGGAACTCGTACGGGTGCTCAAATTGGCTGTACATTACCAGTTTCTCGTAATCGAATAGTCAATCTTGAGAGTGCTTCTCGGAATTAGTGTCGTCTTTGTGGAAATTGCCATGACATAATTGCAGCTCAAAACACTGAAAATCAATTCTTAGCATATCATACTCTTCCGGGTTTGTAAGCGGCATACTTTCTATAGAATAAACAAATGTTAAAGACAATATCCACTGTAAACTCTTTGACGTCTAAAATTCGTCAACAACTTGACACAATAATTTTCTTTTCATGGCCCTCTTGTTACTTATTATGTAATACCTTGATCGTTCGCATCAACACGTTTTGATATTATCCGCCTGTTAATTTATTTTCCCAGAAGAAGCCAAGAATCAGGTAAAACCACCGATCTCCATATAAAACGTAATTTTTAGTACAGAATTACAAAATGCCGTTAAAAGCTTTTCCAGGGCTGGAAATGAAGCAGCTGTATTTTTTAGTAAACTAAATAAATCAAATGAAGGCAATTCAAACGACGCGACGCTAAAAATTATTATGGCTGTGCTTAAATTAAATTCATGAATGATAATATTTGGTCTTTTAAAACCGCAATACGCATTTTGAAGTTCATAATTGTGTCTGGCTTACTTTGTGTATGGGTTAATGGAAACAGAAAGTAACTTTTTGAAGAAATCACAATAACCGTTCCGTTAAAATGTTAAAGATTAATGAATTGACTTCGATCGGGCGTTTTTTTGCAAATTACTTCAGTTTGACCATAACTAAAAAACGAATAAAGATATTCACTCGCGTTTTTCATCAAACGTTTAGGTTTTTTATGGTCTATATAACGGCATTAAAAAAATTGTACCGTTATATTTAACTTTTTTCAGAAATGTAGAAAAACTTTGTTATTGCGAATAACGCCCCCTAGCAAAGTTTCCTAAAAGTATTAGACACCACTAGATAACACAGTTGAAAGTGCTGATATTTCTCTTAAAAACGAGCTCAAGCTCATCAAAATCAGATAGTCGTCTACAAGTTTCAATAGCTTCCCTCACCTTTATTAAAGTCGATACACCAATCAACCCTAAACCAAACTGAGAATTTTTGAAGCTTTCTAATAGTGTTAAAGTCATAGCTTAAGTCAAAAAATCGTGAAGAAATTTTTAAATTTAGATTTAAATTATCAATTACGCAAATTCGCAATATTTTCCAAGATTTTCTCGTGGCCACTTTGGTAATAAATTTTTTTCTCAAAGGTGCAGGGTGAATAGCATTCGAGATATGACCAATCCGTATCCTTATCCGGACTCCTTTATATACAATTCATAATGTATACCTACCTCGGGTATATTGTTAAAAGACCGTTTAAAAATAATAAATATTATAAACTAAATGAAACACCCTTTGTATTCCATGCAAAACATTTTAATCCAAAGGACTTCTTAAATTAGCGTAACAGAGCGCTTTCGGCCTGAGCCATAGTCAGTGTTACTTGTCAGTGGAACAAAAAGACATATCAAACGAAGAGGAACAAACAACATCAGAAGACAACGGCCACATCAAAATATAAATTACAAGTTACATTTTTTAAAAAGGTTCACATAATTTAACACAAAACAAATACCAGACCGAGGTGAGAACCACGTTTTGGTGAAACGACAAACGTGTCGGCGACAACAATTAATAGAAATATTTGTCAACACCTTCTTGATATATGTATTCATTCTATCGTAATTTATTATTCTATTGCTATGTATTATCTTTGATCTCAGCAAATAATGTATCATAATATATGTCATTTCAGATAATCGCTCTGCTAGGCATCCACACCATCACACCTTTAAGAAAATCTACAAATGACCTATCGAAGCTTAGAACTGGTATCCACCTTCCTCTGTCGAAAATATCTTCTAAGCTATACCGTCTTAAAAGAGAAGACGTAGCTCCTTCTCTATCCGACATATTAGACGAAGTAGCCAAAATGAACACCACAACTTCTTTGAATTCCAAAAGAGCTATTGCACTCATCAGAGACTTTAATTTGGCTTATTTAGTAATCACCAGCATACAGAACATCGTAGATAGTACTCTTGCTTTTGTAGGTACTACAATTTCTTCTGTACTTCCCACTATTACTAACATTACAACGGTAGTACAGCAAGACATTATAAGCCCTCTTTTAACTCTATTTAACACATTAGCAGAGCTGACTTTGGTCCAGTCAGTTCAAGCAGTGTATGTAGTAGTATTAGTACTGCAATCGGTGCTCAATATAGCTAACCTTACGTTAAGCAGCGCAAGTAATATTTCAAATGGAACTACTGCTGTAATCAGTACTGTGCAGACTGTGGTAGATTCTATATTTACTTTTATTTTAAGTTTCTTTATTTAGATATGTAATAAAAAAAACTGGTTTTTATATCTGACTTTCCTTTGAATAATTGCCCGCAGATTCTTATAACAAAGTAGATATGAATTAAAAACGTATTTTAAATCTAATCTTAAACATCTGTTAAAATCAGCATAGTTTTATCTTATAAATAAGTTATTATTCGTACGCCCCCCAAATTATTGATATTACGAATTCGAATTCAAATTGTTATCGAAATACATATTGAAGTTCCATCTTGTTTTGTCCACCTATTAAACAAAGTTACCACGAACAAAACATTTTGATCTTTCACGTCATAATATCACCTACTTGCGATTGCGATATTGACGGATTTAAGTTGAACCCCTTGAATTCGAACCCAGACAAAGTTTAAACATTTTCAGCTGTTAATAAATTTTGATTATTTTATTTATTTTGCAGTTTTGTCTACTTCTAGTTAAAACCTTTGCATTTTGAGGCCGATCAATGTTACCAACATTTCAGCTGAAAATTGTTACTACACATTACTTCTTTTAATTACTTTAACGTGCTTTCTATTTCACCTCCTAAAAAAGCATGAGTTTCTTCAGCATATATTTATATGGTCTGAGTTTGGTAGGACGTCCTGAATATTACTTAAAAGAAGGGACTTTCAAAAATTTAATAGAATGTAAATATTAACTGATCGGAAAATGTAATTAATAAAGGCTCTTTAAAACTCATAGCTGGATTTCAACATTTTCTGAGGAAAATTCTAACTCGAAATAGTTTCCTTATTGCTACTAATAAATTATTAGAAAAGAGACATAACATGGAGTAATCTAAATTAACGCACTTCTATTTTTCGATTATAGAAAGTCGTTTTCAACGAACAGTGTTACAATCATTTGGATATGCTCGTTCCAATGTCAGTAATTTTGAATTTTCTGTAACAATTCGCGGTTAAATATCCAAAAACAATTAATTTATTTTCTTACATTCGCAAACTTCAATATAATCTAGCACACAATTGGAATTATTTTTAATGTAATTGATTTGTCTACGCTACTGGACTGGCGGCATACAAGCAAGGATTTAATAAGGAAAAGTATATATGGTTGCCGGTATCTTGAATTTAATGTGCATCTATTCATTTTACAGCCTTTCTTTAGTTTGTGACATAACTAGTTGCTTTGTTTTGACAGTTACAAAATTCAGAATGTTTTGTGAAGGAGATTTGATCGAGTTTTTCGCGGAATTTTCTAATAAGGAAGGAATTCATGGTTACTTAGTTGGTGGTATTTGAATTGACCTCGTATCGACTCGGATAAGGTAGGTTGATTTCGTGTCATCCTGCGGAAATGAGTCTGGGTGAATAAAACCGATGGTTGCTGAAGCACGAGTCCCTTTTCGATAGACCTTCAGGCCTAAAAGGTGTAAAGGCGGTGACGGAGGCGTCAAAATGTTTTTTTAATTTCCCCGGAAATTGATAGCAGCTAGGCTGGATTATAATAATTTTTGACTCCAATGGCATTTTAGTATGGATTAGCCGACACTGAAGGATGAGCCGACCAACAGGTAATTATTTGAGTGATGGCGAGTTTTTTTTAGCAGCACGAGGAGCCATTTTGAGACGTCTTATGTTCGTTTTTTTATTTCGGGCTCTTAATTCTACTTGAAATTTATTCGTAACTCTGGCTACTTAATTTACTATAATTGTAACTCCAACGTTAATGAATTCCTGAATATGAACTGATTCGAGTGATAGGACTAAATTTCAATGCAAATGGGCAAGTGAGGAGACTATAGGAGAGGAACAGGAGGTTCACGGACGCCGTTCCATTCCAATCGTAGCCTGGTGGGTAGCAATGTAATTGCTGGTTGGAAAGTGGAGATTACATGGTCGGGATGACTCCGTGGTTATGAAGCCACTTTGCTGAAGAAGCGTTTTGGAGCCCCGAGCATTCTCGTCTGGAATAAGATAAGTGATCCTTTTAACCTTTTAGAAATGTTGGCACAAATCCTCATCATTTCATCTTTTTAAACAGAAAAACCAACATTTAAAAATTTTATTTTAAGTATCTTTACCTTATCTCATAGATGTATCTTACCTTTATCTTATCTTTGATTTATCTTGTACATTTACCTTATTGTACAGCTATCTTACCGTAATCTCAAAACGAGATTATATATCTTTAACTTTAAGCCTCGTAACTTGGATTTTGATCTGATCAATCAAAATAATTATCTTTAATGAGTACTCTGTATTATAGTGATTAAATATTCTGTAGATATTCGGTGTTAATCTTTGAACATTTCAATTTGTAATTTTTCGTAATTTGTTAATCATTAATTATTCTTACTCTAAGTACTACATAACAAGTAGTGATATTATTTGGCTATATTTAAATTTGTCAAAGGTAAGCTTTGAATTTAATATAAATTGAATTTCTCTCAGAGACGTCTGATAGATTTAAAAATATTTCCTGTTTTTGACAGATTTTCTAAATATCATAGGTAATCAAGGTTCTTGATAAGTATTGCTTATTTTATATTACATGTACAGATTATTGATTGGTAAAACTGTTGATTATAATTACCTTGGAATTATGTAATGAAATATTTTTGACTTATTAATGGGCTGATAGTAACTTATGGGCTATTCGCTTATCAGAACCATTAATTTTAATTAGGGTCGTAAAGAAAATTTCATATACTACGATCTCATTATATTGTAATCTAGGATCAGTCTTGTTAAATATTGCTTTTTCTATCTTACCTATGCCAAGCGTAATTGGTGGTTGGAATTAGGATGTAATTTTGAAAAGATACTCAGTAGAGTCAAAGATTATTATTAAATTTTTTGAGGGGAAAGTATATCTTTTATTTCTTGCGTTTACTTTCCTTACATTGGTGTCTTATTATGGATAATGAATCTGACAATTTAGCTTATCTTTTCTTATCTTTCGGCCTACTT
This sequence comes from Pissodes strobi, assembly GCA_016904865.1. Taxonomy (NCBI): domain Eukaryota; kingdom Metazoa; phylum Arthropoda; class Insecta; order Coleoptera; family Curculionidae; genus Pissodes; species Pissodes strobi. Next base: position 296,470 of record MU182145.1, read on the forward strand.
GAGATCTGGCGCCCATACTTAATTGAATTTTCAGAATTCGAACTCACACCCCTAGTGCCACCGCAATAAGACGTATCTGAGCAGCGACAAGGTAACTCAAGGAACGTTTAACTCTTACTTTTATTTATTCAAATAATTTCAATTAAAATCGAAATAAAAATTTAAAAATTAAAAAATAAAAGAGAAGGGTGGAAATGTTATAACAGAATATTTGAAAATTATCGCCATTTTGGCTTTTCAGGGCCTCGAGCTTTTTTTTTTAATAATACTGATGAAATAATATCAAGCAACGAAACTGAATTAAAGCTGTGCTTTAAGATATAAGGTCAACTGGTGCACTAAAATCAATAGCAATTTCCGTACCTGTTTTCAATAACATTCTGGATAACCGTGCAGTTTCTTGTTTATTTATCAGTTTAAAATTAAACATTCTTCACTAAATGTCAAACCACAATGTAATAAAATTCTAACGAACGCCGAATATTGAAAAATAAAAGTTAGCAAATCGATAGTACGTTTCTGGTTCCTTGTTAATACTCAAGATATACAGGGTGTCCGGAACATACGTGTACAACGTTTAATGACAGATTTCTGATGTCAAAGTAGGCCGATTTAAATCAACTTAGTTATATGTCATATCCCAAATTGCGTCCTTTAGCTTGTAGGGAGCTTCAGAGATTTTTTAAAAATCGGTTTTTGTTCAATTCCTTGGAAACATGGAAATTGATTTTAACGATTTTTTGGTGTATGGTCTAATACTATAAAATTACGCTTTCTAATGATATAGTGGCCGGCTATAATAAGGTGGAAGTGTTATAGAAGTGGCCACCCATATAAAGATACGTTCAACTTTATGACAAGTGTGATCTTTTTATCGGATAACTCGATGCACAGTGTAAGACCAATAGACTCTGCTCAATGCATTTAGAATGCTTTTTTACCTCTTAGATTAGCACTTTTGCAAAAAAAAATATTTTAAATTACTTGCAAACACTAATAATTATTAATATAAATTATTTCACCGGTTTTTGTAGTAATTACCTTTCATAATTTGACATACGTTGACAAATTGTGTCTGTATAAGAATATTAGACTATCACTTTTAATTTCGAAACTCTATTTACCACTAAACATGCAAAACTATACTAACTCCGAGAAGTTGATATACCCCTTGTACGGGTTTTACCAATAAAACGGGCGTCAAAGCGTTAGGGTATACATGGAGAGATATCCTAACCGTCGAGTGCCAAATCACCAAACATTTTGCAATATTGAACGTCACCTTCGGGAAACGGGCAGCTCTGAGAGAAGTTTTGAAGGTAGGGTTCATATGCGAACAACTCGAAGTGTCAGAAATGGAGAGGAAGTTTTGGAAAGGATTGAAGAAGACCCTAGTGTCAGTGTCCGACGCTTAGAAGGTGAGTTTGAATAAGTTCAGGAACCGATTGATCCTCCCATGCGCGTCGCATTTTGCCAATTTATCAAAACAAAAGAATCTGTGATCCATATCAGAAAAATTTTGCCTACCGACGAGGTGTGCTTTACAAGATCTGGAATCACCAACTTGCACAACGAACATGTTTATGCGGATGTAAATTCACATGTCATTAAAATTACACACCATCAACATCAGCTTAAAATAAATGGGTCTTACCTACCTTCTCGTGGAGATTTCAGACAGATTAGAAAATACTTAAATCGCTCCTAATTCTTCTAGAAAATCCGCTTCTTTTGTTTCTGCAGGAATTATGGTATATGGCCGATGATGCCCATCTCATTTTTTCCCTGCTGTTCGGTCTTATCTGCATAACCAATATCCCAATGGGTGAATTGGAAGAAGAAATGATGCACCAGTAAGATGACCACCACGTTCGCTGGATATGTGGTATTTTTTTTGTGGGGCGTTTTGAAAACAGAAATTTGCAAGTAGATACTCGCAATGATATATTGGCGCGAATTTTAATTTGATTCAATTTAATTTTTTAATAATCATCAAACATTAGATAAAGTTGAAACAACCCTTACCCGGAAGCATGCAGAAGTAAAGGCGTAGCTGTGATCGTCATAGATTAATTAATACCATTTGTTGATACTTTCACGGCAGGTGTTCCCAGGATTTGGTCCGCCTCATCCCGCCCCTGGCAGCTCCTGTCAGACAGTCACGACAGACGGCAAGAGCGCACCAGGATTTTCGTCGTACAACTGGAAATACCTAGAACATCGCTTTACAAGAACTCCTTTGTCTGGCGCACTGCATCACTGTGGAACTCACTCCCAGGACATCTGTTTCCCACTAATTACAACTTACAAATATTCAAGAGCCGTGTCAATCAACATCTTCGCACACACACACCGCTCGTCGAGCGCCATAGGGTCTCCCTTTAGTGTGTGTGCCACTGCCATAAAAAAAAATAAAAAAAAATGGTTGGTTAGGACCCTAGATTACGTTGTGTTTGTAGTAATTGTTATAGAGTATGATACACGCTTCTTTCCTGTTAAAGTGAAAATTACCTACCCCTCTAGAACTACCTCCCTTGCTTACCACTCTGAGGTTTATGCCTTACTAAGCTAATACTTTAAATCCTCACAATGTACGATTTCCTGCCGCTCTCTCTTACTTTCTCTGCAAATAAAGTTGCTTTCTCAATGCAGAGACGGACGAGTTACGTGATATTCAGCAACCGCTTTAATCGTAGCGAAATACGATTTTTCCGCCGCCTTGAAAATAGACAGCCTCCCTAATGCTGGAAACAAAAGTCGTCGGATGCCAAACAACTAATCTATTTGCCACAGAATTAAAATACGCCATCTCACTAGCAGGTGGATTTTCTTAATGTAGAAGAGAACTCGTAACTACAACATCCATAAATGTCACCAGCACTAAAAAGGTGAATAACTAGTAAAAATTAACCTAAGATAATGGCTAGATCTCTAACATAAGATTGTAGAAATTAAAACAATACAGTGTAAAAATAAAATGTAGCAGTTAGGTACAATAAATGAATAAACGGGTAGATGATAAGTCAAGGACACCGCAAGAAATGTAACGGTAAAATTACAAGTTCAATGATAAAATGAGATAGGAAAATAAAGGTGTATTCCCCTAATTATGGCTTCTTTAGCACTTTGTTAATAACCATGCACCGACAACCCCAAATTAACCCAAACTAACTATGCACGGACTACCCTTTTACGAACGACAATAATATTAGTGATGCTTAACTTTGTTGATTTTATGCCAATTATTCTTGTTTGTTAAAGTTACGTGATTGTAGCTGGTATAACTCATCCTTTTTGGCATGCAACCAACGGGTTGGGATACGAGCAACGTGCTCTAAAAAGGATCTTGCAGTATGGGGGATACATGGATGATGGATCCTGCCTAACATATTTTCTGCGACAAGGGGCATACAACGTATCCAGCCTAATTTGTAATTGTAATTTGTATATTTCTCTTTTTCTTTTTACCTGGGATAAATCGTTATCGTTACATGCCATAATATAAAGCCAATCGGGCTAATTTAAATGTTATCCGGACACAAAATACGACATCTGTCAAACAATAGGTAACAATATTGCCTGATCAGTGCAAATGGGCCGTCGCCGAATGTAGGATTACCCGTAGTGCAATTCATGCTGTGATTACGCTTATCTTTGATATACGATCTCACTCAGAGCTGCGCTCTCTCCTATGTATGTGAAGTTTTAATTAGTCTCAACTTACCCTGATCGATTTCAGGTAAATCAGATAAATATTTTAGGGTAGATCCCTGATCAATTCCAAATTAAATAAATAAATCTAACTATAAACTTGCTTTAAATCAGCTGTGCTATTCTTCTCGTAACAGGCGGCGTTTCAAAATAGCGAGTGCCACCTTTTCGTCGTGATCAATATATTTTTTTTGCTTTTTGCTTGATCATATCCCGACAATAAATTTTTTATTTTTGCTCCAGAAACCATTTATACATTTTTTTTCCATTCTGGGAAATCTCGAACTCTTTAATGTTTGTATTTTACCTGGGCCAACATATGTAGCCTTAGAAATCAGTTCCTTTTTTTTGTTTTATTGTGGATTTTGCGACACCATGTTTTTTCACTAAATACGTAACACCTTGTTCATCATTTAATCATTGGATCACTAGCGATTTCTTATAGAGTATTTGGTTGTTGATGTGTAAACATTTTACGCGGCGGTATGAGGGTAAATCTCGGCTATAGCACGGAAATGTGTAAGCGGATGTGACATCATAACCATGCGCAATGATTAGGTTCTTTCTAACGCCAGAATATACGCAACCATTTCCAAATAAGTGGCTGCCTATAGTCAGGTCAGGCGTCACGCGGCCTAAGGTGGCATTAGATTTTTAGGTCGATGATGTCGATATAGGATATGTTTACACATCAGTGCCTCGAGTACTAGCAGACTCGCTCAATTTTTTTAGGCGACATTCCACCGATATGTGCCAAAATTACGTAACCCAAATACGCAGATACAACCCATTAACAACGAACAACTGACCTGATAAAAACAAAACGTATGTGTTTGTAGCTAACACGACGGGGAAGTACTGAATATCAGCAGCGACTGATGTATCGATTTTTAAGGTTAATGACTTTGTTTGTTTGTTTCCATTAGCGAAGGTTTAGTTTGTTCACGGTATAGGGTGTATATATACACATATACAGGGTTATCCAACGAGGACTAGACAAGGGAATTTTTTGACTTTCCCTGTACTTTTATTTAAAAAAACTGAAATAGCCATCTTATGTAATTTTCTCCCGTGAATTCGGATGTGTTCAGCAAAAAACAATTGATCAAATAAAAGTGCTAGGGGTCACTTTGATATTTTTTTAAATGGAACACCCTGTATATTACTACATTTTTGGACTCTCTAGAAAAATCTAAACACATTTTGTGTATAATATCCTATACCTATCTTTAGCTGTTTACCAATAATATTGACAGTTGAAAGTCGGGCATTTTGACACTTTGACAGACTCTAAAATCTAAACCGCACGAGATCAAACAAAACGGTTTGCACATTCCTATCTCATAAGCTATCGAATGATAGTAACTTTGAATTTAACCGGAGGTTTAAAAGTTCGGGTTAATTTTATCCGCAGGTTAAATTCGAAGATACTGTCATTCGATAGTTTATGAAAACTGAAGATAGGAATGTGCAAATCGTTTTCTTTGATCTCGTGCGGTTTAGATTTTAGAGTCTGTCAAAGTGTCAAAATGCCCGACTTTCAACTGTCAATATTTGGTAAACGGCTAAAGATAGGTATAGGATATTATACACCAAATATGTTTAGATTTTTCTAGAGAGTCCAAAAATGTAGTAATATACAGGGTGTTCCATTTAAAAAAATATCAAGTGACCCCTAGCACTTTTGATGTTCAATTGTTTTTTGCTGAACATATCCGAATTTGCGGGAGAAAATTACAAGGCCCTCTAGGGGCCAACCCTTCTGATACTGATGTATAAAACTGTTTTAATCACCTCCTGATGATGCTAACATTGTTAGCGAAACGCGCGTCGAGTGCAAAAATTCTGTTTCGGTATTGATGATAAAACTGTGTTGTAGTGAATTTTAATACAGCTCATAAGAGCGCACTGTTAGCTTTGGAAGCAATTAAAACCAGCCGAACACGGTCCATTAAGAATAATAATGAATAATGTGAGGAACCATTAGTGCGTCTTGAAAATGGATTTTGTTGTAGCTCAAGATTTATAAGAGATTCTAGACGTATTTCTAGTTAAAGATGATTTGAGGTGAACATAGTGCGTTCTAGGTTGTAATGATGATGGTGATTTTGTCCAACTGTTAAAAAAGCTCCGGATGTAACGTGGACATTATTCACAGATAATCGCTCGCCATCAACTTATGAACGTTTTACTAAGTCTGGTGTGTTGGATGTGGTAAATTTTATAAAAATATGCCCATTGAAAGCAATGTTTCTCAAAAAGCTATGTATTGGAGCCGAACATACATCTTTGTTATACTACTTCAGCCCGCGACGGCTGTAACGTAGTAAAGCATTTTCTCCATATGTTCGAATTACGAAGAAAAATATAGAAATTTTTAATTTTTCAGAAGTTTCGAGAAAATAGATTTATTGACAAGCCCTTATTTCGTGTGTCAAGTTGAATGCTTTAAATCTATCCCTGCAACATGCACCTATTGAAAGTGGTCGCAAGTTCAGCTGTAAAATACAACTATGGAAAACGAAAATTAATGAAGATGACACCAAAGCTCATTTTACTTTGTTTAAATAGTTTGTGATCCCCAAAAAAGTTAATTTCTTTTCCAACATACAATCTGTTTTTAAAAAGCACCTTCCACTGCTTATAAATAGATTTGAAAAATGATTTCAAAAAGATATTATCGACATGTTCCCATTAATTCATGTACCATTCAGCTGCCAAAGTCGTCTTGAGACAATACGCTGAAGGTGAAATTTGGTAGCATGGAACCAACTGAGTTTTGGATATCAGAAAAAGATTAATATTTTCACAAATACAACAACACCAATTTTAATGTACATAACTGTTAGGTATGTTCTCGATTTTCGAGTCGTGGCCAAATTCTGAAACACTAATGCATGGTGGTATGAAACTGAAAAAGTTTAGGCTTCACTGCTCTATGTGTTTAGTTGTCTGCCATAATTATTAAGACATCAGAATAGTCCCTTCATCCACTGAGGCAACTAAAACCAGTCGATTAATTGTTCGCAATCCGATCTAAAATAATACTCGATAATCTCCAAATGATGAACCCCCATATATATAATGTATATTTATAAGATATAGAATAATAAGTGACCCAGAATGATAGGCGAACTAGATTTTTAAGTTAGCTTACTTCATTTTGGCAAGTATCAATTTACACATGCTAAATTATGTATATATAATTCAGCATTATTAGTATATCAAGAGCTTCATGATTTTTAGATTTTTAGATCATGAGACCAAAAATTGCAATAATAAGTTTAACGTTAGGAAATTAAAATATTAGGAAGAAATGGTTATCTAAACTTTCAGTATTGTGGATACTGTGTTGTAGTGCAATACTAACAACTAATTGTCAACATGTCAACCCTTTTATCTACTACCTGTCGGTGTCACGATGGGCTGGTCCATAAGCTCTAAACGAAAAGAATGATTCTCAGCAGTTGTATATCGGTCATTAAATGCAACTATGTGCGGAACTGTGGATGTATCAATATCCTTTGTTAACAAAATAAGAGGCCAAAATAGGATGGAATTTTCTTCGTTGCAGATTATCTCAAATTGATCCGAAAAGTCCTTTGGAAGCATTTAAAATAAGTGGGTTTCCAATAGAAAACGTACAGTTTTATGATTGGGCAAATTACCATTCCAGACTACGAGAAAAACGGCCGACAATTGCATGGCACAAAAAATATGATATCCCAAGAATAATTTTAAAACGTGTTTTATATAGAGTTAAGTGAAGTAGGAATCCCCACGAAAAAATAGAACGGTTTAATTGATCCGAAAAGTCCTTTGGAAGCATTTAAAATAAGTGGGTTTCCAATAGAAAACGTACAGTTGAAAATTTATTTTATGATTGGGCAAATTACCATTCCAGACTACGAGAAAAACGGCCGACAATTGCATGGCACAAAAAATATGATATCCCCAAGAATAATTTTAAAACGTGTTTTATATAGAGTTAAGTGAAGTAGGAATCCCCACGAAAAAATAGAACGGTTTATAAAGCCTGATGTCAAGTCCTTATTTGTTGGTGCCATAAATTAGGTAAAGAACCTTAAATAAATAATAATTTCAAAATGATTCGCAAAAAAAATTCTGAACGTTCGTTTAAACTTCCATTAAACTAACACTGTCATTTAAACGAGTACAATATTTTATCTAAGAATGAGATCATAATCTCTGAACGCTCGCTATAATAAATCGGTGTTTTTATTATTTTCGCCGCAATTATTGAATTGCCTAGTTTTTAAACTTCTGTAAGTAATTAGGAATATTTATTACTTAGTAAAACACATGTGAAATCAAATTTTAAATTTATATTGCATATCAAAAATGTTTTCAATCATTTAATAATGTACAGGGCATTTAGTGTCTCAATTAAGTAACTATTTATCTATACGTTTGATAACAGATACCACTGATAACTTTTTCTAGAATCTGTCTATCTAGATACAAGTACTGACGTTCAGCAGAAAAACCAACCATGCATGCAAGAAAATATAAGTACATAGAATACTTTTCGGTGGATGTGTATAATTTTTATAACCTATTTATCTATGCATCCCTGAGTTGGGCCATTTTGAATCCAGATTTTGAACGGTCCTTGTTACAAGGATTTAAAAATATCGAGAGGTGTCACATATTTATTATTTTCATCAAACGGTAACTGATCAGGAACGTGAAAGCTTACGTTTTAAATTAGTTTGTTCGCTAGGTACATTAATTACTCGTCAGTAATATAAAAATATACGCAATACCAGTACATTTGATAACTTAGTATTACACGAAATCAACAACTCAAAACTGCAAAGTTAAAAAATTTAAAATCATTAACAATCCTGGACTAACTCTCATATGCAGTTCAAAAATTTAATAAAATATTACTCTGGTAAGCGATCCCTATTCTAATAATAATTCTAATGTATATGTCTATATCATCTGCATGTATGCAGGGGGTTTTTCAAAAATAGTTAGGTAACATGTGGCAACTAGGAGCAGATGCGTTATGTACTGTATACAAATGTCAATTTTTCAAACGTCAGACAATTAAATCCAGTATCATACGGACTCTTTCAAAAACATTAACGCCTTTGACGGCAACTAAAAAAATATACCTATATTTATGAATTGAATATTATTAGGAATGGCTTAGGAGGGTCAGTTTTATGAAAGTTAATAGGTGTAATGTAATTGTCAAAATTAAAATGGTAAAAATGACCATAAGAATCCATAAAAACTTCCCCAAAAAGTACCCAGAATCTCTAGAAAACTATCTGGATCTTCAGACAATGAATTAACAGCCAAATACAAAGTTCCATTAACAATCAACAAACCAACATATATTACCAATGCAGGCAAATAAATATTCGGAATTGACCAAAGGTAGGAAATACTATTCAGTGTTGCAAAAAGTGATAAAAAGTTGGCTATCCATACATTCTGGAAGAAAATCAAAATTGAAAGAAAGAGTCCAGTATATAACTGACCAATAGATGTGAATATACTGGATATGAGTGACTGAATAGTAGTTATCAGTGTAGTTACAGTCCTTTTGTTTCTTGACAATGTTTCTATCTTCAATGGCGCTTCCATTATGGTATCCTGCTTCACTAACTCATCTGACAACGTTTTTGAAAGTTCACCATCTACATGTCTCTTGAGTATTGGCAATGAACTATACTTTCCAGTCTTTACTTTCGATAAACCATTCTGTGCTGGTGTTGCATAGCATATTGCGAAAAGCAATGCCTAAAATATTTAACTGAATGATATTGAAATACTATTTATTTAAAGTATCAGTACTTACAGCTCCAATAAAAAGCAAACCATGTCTGCACATTTGTAAAGACATAGTTTTTAATGAAACTTATTTATAACACCAAACAATATATTATCATATACATAATCAGGCAAGACAATACCCATTGAATAAATATAAGAAATAATCTCTCATAATAAATATGTACCTTATTTTGCATGTCAGATACTAAAAGATAAGAAGTGGTGCAATGCAAATAAGATTTAGAAGAATTTTATTTGCAAAACCTAAAGAAGCAAATAATACCAACTAAATCAACAATCATAAATTTAGCATAAATCTTAAAACCCTAAAAAAACATAGAACATTATAAGGAGAACTACCAATTATGTAAATAATAAAATAGTATAAAAATAATAGAAAATAAGTCTGCTGAGTTTCTGGATACACTACAGGGTACGACCCAAGACTTAAAGTTTTTCTCTACTGTGGGTGTAAATAAATAGCATTGCTTGCAATGGTAACACTGCTCAACACTGAAAATGTTCTTGGCATAAAATTAGATACCAAATATCGATAATTTCAGCATGAGAAAGCCAAATAAATACAAACATTACAACTCCTTAGTTAACTCCCAGTCCAAAATATAACTCCTCTTATGGTTTAGAGGAATATTGAAGAATAATAATGATAACAGATTGTCGAAGCTTATGGCCTTGTTTACGCAAACAACATGCATTGTACGTGCCGAATATTCTACAAAAATATAGATTATGAAAAACTAATTAACCTTTAACGAGATCAGTCAATAATGTTTCAATAATGTTAGTTATTGGAGATATTAGTAAAAAAACATAATGTGCTGGATTTAATTAGACAATTATTATATTAATGTTTAGTTATGGTAATTAATAAGTGACTATAAATGTTTATTGTTAAGATTGACTGCACTTAGTAGAGTGATACAACAGTCCAACAAAATTCTAATAATACCCAGGATGCCACTGGCGCTCATAAAGAACTTTGTGAAGGGAATAAAGCACGTTGGAAAACTAGTACTTGCCTGATACGAAAATGCTGAGTGATGCTAAAGTTATGAGTGAATTATTGCTGGACGCAAATTTATAAGCTTCTGAAGGTAGAATAGTTCTTACAAGTTCTAGAGTCATGAGAAAGCAACTTGGAGAAACTTCTATAAAAGTTGTGCAATCCTGAGAACTTTGTTGAAACTGTACAAGATATATATTTACGTTCGACTGCTTATAAATATTAGATTTACGCTCGAATGCGTGCATGCAAAACTTGATCCAATGGAAAAACATATCAATATTCGTTTTCGACCTCAAATCAGTAAATTTTCACAATTTTAAAAGAGGAAATAAATTCAAAGCATTTCTTTTGTTGTTGACTAGTTTAATTATTATTAGCAAGGCTTTTCTGCAAAAAGCTACGAAAAGTCCAGTTTGAATGAAGAGATAGTCACGTTTTTCAACGGGCCGTATGCATAGAAGCGTTAAAGAATATTGACAAAGCAGTAAGAATATGGCAGTTGTAGAACTTTTCCAGAAATGTGTTGTGGAAAACATTTATTAAAATTTGTAATAAATCAATTACTCATTAAACAAAAATGTAAAGCGTGTTTTGTACCGTGATACATATAGCGTTCCGAAGCAGTTGTTCAACTTGGCGAAATCCAACAATTGGAACAGGCAACCCAGTTGACGCATGCGTATCACTTTTACCTCAACGGGGAAGTATTTAACTATTGTATTAATATTATTATTATTATTATCGCTAACAACAGTAAGCGGCTGGAACCGATGGGACTGTTGCTGTACACTTATGCCTTTCGTTTTTACTTTTATCACTGTTCTTGTCGCACTTTGTCGATTGGTTGGCAATGAACTAGAAATAGTGTACCACAGTCCCATTTAGTATCCCTAGGTTTTTGCCCAGCCTGTTTTTGAAGATGTTCCGATTATGGGGCTAGGATGGTTTCTTCATTGTTCCACCTGTACACAACACTTTGACAGGAAGTTTTTCTGCATCACGCAGAAGCTTTTTGAATTTTGTTGAGTGCCCTCTCATTAGTATTTAAGGTGAAGAAATTTAGATTGAGGTCCTCGCAGTAGTCGTGATTTAGGATTTTGAATGTTTCGATCAAGTCTTTCCTGTCTCTTCTTTCTCTGAAAGTGGTTAGCTCAAACACTACAAGGCGTTCTTCGTAAGGAGTGTTTGCTAGAGCTGTGGGGATCTTGGTAAACCTTCTCTGTACTCTTTCCAGGGCCTCAATGTCCTTGGAGTAATAGGGATGCATGAGCATATTCCTGCTTGGGTCTACCATATGTTTGGTAAATCTTATTCATGAACTCCGGTGTTTTGTTAGAGAATGCTCTTTGTATTAGGTGAATGAATAAGTTACATTTTTTAATAATTTGGTTTATGTGAGATTCCCACTTTAGGTCTGCCCGTATTAATACTCCAAGATCGTTTTGCTCTTCCACCCTCTTGATTTGCAATACATGCAAGGTGTATGTGTTGTGTGGGTTTTTTGCTCCTACGTGTAGGATGGTGCATTTCTCTTCATTAAGCTTAAGCATCCAAGTCACAGTCCAGATTTCGATTTCCGCTATATTCTCGACGAAATGTGCCAGGTCCAAGGTGGGGTTACAGTATAGATTGGGGTCATTCGCGAAAAAGGAAATATTTGTTTTGATGTGCTGGCTCAGGTCACTTATGTAGAGAATAAACAAGAGTGGTCCGATCACCGAACCCTGTGGCACTCCACTATGCACTTCACATGGCTTTGAGTAGATACCATTCACTCTGACTTGGAAGGATCCCCTGGTAAGCAGCCTCTCCAAAAATCTGCAGAGACATCACATTATTCCAAAATGTTCCATCTTGTGTGGGGAAAGAATGGTCGTTCGCAAGTCTCTTCTCATTTGTCTCCTGACGATTTCAATAATTTTTATTGTTCGGTTGCTGACGTATTATCTTCTCAGCTCGATCCTGGTATAAATCCCCTGGAATACCTATCGGGCAAGAGGGTCTCAAATTCTTTCTTTTTGGCACCAGTAAGTGTCTCTGAGGTTGTGGACGCTCTTAGGCTTTTCAAAAGTAAGAATTCTTCTGGCTTTGATGATATTTCTGTTAAGATCTTACTTCATCTCAATGATGCTGGGCTGCAAGCACTTGCGGTAGTCATAAATGACTCTTTTGAGAGGGGTGAGTTTCCCGGCATTCTTAAGCAAGCTATGGTTGTACCTCTGTACAAGGGAGGTGACTCTAATTCTCCAGAAAACTTTCGTCCTATCTCTCTTCTGCCTTCTCTTGGTAAGCTAATAGAAAGACTCGTTAAAAAAAGAATGCTTTCATTTCTCACTGCAAATAAAATCCTATCCAGTTCTCAATTTGGCTTCCAGAGTGGAAAATCAACTTCGGATGCTATTTTCTCTCTTCTTGAAGACATTTATTTAAGTACAAATGAGAATCTACTTTCAGCGGCAGTATTTTGCGACTTGTCGAAGGCGTTCGACTGTGTCGATCATCATCTGTTGCTCCAGAAGCTGGAGGTTTATGGATTTAGGGGTATAACTCGCAATTGGTTTAAGTCCTACTTGCATGGCCGTAGGCAGTCAGTGTCATATCAAGGCAGGCTCTCTAACTCAATGCCAATAAATTGTGGAGTGCCCCAGGGCTCCTACTTGGCCCTATCCTCTTTTTAATCTATATCAATGATCTTGCCTCCATTCTAATCAAGGGAATTGTTAGGCTCTTTGCGGATGACACTTCTATTGTTTGGCGTGCGAGTGATGTTGGGGTTTTGGAGAAAAGGATCAATGCTGATTTAGTTCGCATAAGAACCTGGTGTAATAGCAACAATTTATCATTTAACACACCAAAGACTAACATGTTGAGCTTCAAGTGTTCTCTGGCTAATATTTCATTGGGCGGTGACCAAATACTTCCTGCTGCTGGTGCCAAATTCTTGGGGGTGACACTAGATGAGAGTTTGAAGTTTGAGGAGCACGTCAAGGCTCTTTCAGTTAGGCTATCATCTGGTTGCTATGCCTTGAGAGTGCTTTCTCACCACCTGGAGCCACCCGTCTTGAGATCGGCTTATTTTTCTCTAATAGAGTCACGCGTTACTTATGGTATAGCTTTCTGGGGATGTTGCAGTGCTGCCAGCTTCTCTTCAATTTTTATCTTGCAGAAACGAGCTCTTAGGTTTATGTTTAATATGTCATTTCGGCATTCTTGTAAACCTATTTTTATTTCACAAAAGATCTTGACTGTTCCATGTTTGTATTTGCTAGAGAGTGTTTGTCTAGTTTACAGGAAGTATTTCAACTCTTTGGATCCTGTCCGACCATATCACACTAGGCAAGTGAATGTTGTTCCTTTGTTGATTCCCCGAAGTGCTCTGGTTATGAAGTCCTTTGTCTACTTTGCTAAAAAAGCCTTTAATCACCTTCCCCTAAATATTAGATCCTCTAATTCTTACAGAGTGTTTAGAGGGAGGGTAAAGGAATTACTTTTGAGAAAGGCTTACTATGATGTTGCCGAATTCCTTGATGATTCCCTGTAAAATGGGCGCGTGTTGTTTATGTGTATTTCATCTTTTATTTTTATTTGTATATGTAAATTTTATTAACAAGCTGTCCGTTGTTGGACTATTTATACCTATTTTCTATTTTTATGTTCCTTGTGCTTGGTACTGTATTTGTATAATTTACTTATTTGACCCTTATCAAACTTTTTATGTACCTATCTAAAAAATTGTTATGGTTAGCTTTGTAAATGAGATTTTTATCTTTTTATAATAAAGCTTTTTTTGACTTTGACTTTGACTTTGTAATTTAGCCTTCTAAAGGGCACCTTGTCAAAGGCTCTCTTTTGATATAAATACAGAACGTCCACAGGATGGCCATTGTCAAGTTCCTTGGACCAGTTGTTAATACATTCTAATAGGTTTGTCATTATGGAGCGTCTAAGAAGAAATCCATGCTGACAAGCTGTGATGATCCGGTTGTTTATTAAAAATTCTGTGAGTTCAGGTATTATTAGTTTCTCCATAATTTTGCACAAATGGGATGTAAGGCTTATGGGCCTGTAGTTTGAGGGGTCTAGCCGATTTCCCTTTTTTAATATGGGTATCACATAAGGCATGGTCCATCTTTCAGGGATGTTACCGGAAGTTAGAATATCTGTGTATATTTGGGATAGGATCGGAGTGAGGGTGTTGCTACGTTCTTTAATAAACATTGAGGGGATGTCGTCTGGGCCCGGACTGGAATAATTTTTGATGTGTAAACATCTTACGCGGCGGTATGAGGGTAAATCTCGACGGAAGTGTGAAACCCGGATATGACATCATAACCATGCGCAGTCTACTTCAGCGCTTCCTTGTAAAACAACTAGCGGATAAAGACAGCTTGCAAAATACATTCCCGACTTGTCGGAAGGCATCGGGTGTTTTCGCTAGATTGCGTTCCTATTTTACCTACAAAGTCAAAGTATTTATTCATGCTATTACATTACAAGAATGTTTGCATACGTCAATATATAATTATAATTAAAATAACTTAAACTAATTAAACATTACAAAGTACAATTAAAATCAAAATAAAAACTGTGGAAAGGTACATATAAAACAAACAAATACCGAGGTCTAACTTAAAATTAATAAAAACGAATATGTAAATAATAAAGTAAATAAAACAAATATAACTAAATAGCAAAGGTACAAAGTAGTTACATATTTTGACAAACAGAAGACGATACTAACAGTTTAAAAAATAGATTAAAAATCTGCCATTGTCATAGGTGCATCACCGAATTCTGCAATAGAATAAAATGCCCTATCTAGAAGGGAAGTTTTAATTTTTTTCACAAAAGGTCTTGGCGGCAAATTTTTATAGGTAAAGGAAGCTTATTCAAAAACTTTGGGGCAAAGTAATTGACAGAGAAGCGAGACCTTTCTATCCGATGGAAATCAATCCGAAAATTATGTCCATGTCTGGTATTATACTCATGTATGTCATTGTTTCTAATAAGAACGTTGCTATTATTTTTTGTCATTTTTAAACACTGCATAATATAAAGATATGGAACAGTTAAAATTTTGAGTTCCCTAAAGGTTTGTCGACAATCTGCCTGATAGGGCAACCTTGAGATAACTCGGATAGCTCTTCGCTGTATTTTATAAATGTCGGACACTGCAGCTGTATGACCCCAGGAAAGTAGTGCGTATGATATTGTTGATTGTACTAATGAGTGAAATGTCATTACAAGTCTTTAGAAACAGTATCAATCAGATTCCTCAAAACATATATGCTTTTAGATATTTTTTTACTGGTTTGATCAATATGCTGATGCCAAATTAATCTAGGATCAATATGTACACCGAGAAATTTAAGATTTTCTGGATTATCCAGATTCGCCGAAGTACTTAATGAAAAGGTCAGTGTTTCAGTTTTTCCCTGATTCAGTGTGAGGCAGTTGGCTGTGAGCCAATCAGATACCTTCGATGCAATGAATTGCTTACCTCTGGTTCGGCGGCCCGGGTTCGATTCGCGATGGTGTTTTTTTTATTTGCTTGAGGTTATATTTGTAAAGGTTTTTTTCTTGATTTTTGCGTGAAGTATAATATTAGACATTCTAATACAAACGTTACAATTGTGAATATACACTATGAGGCAGTGTGCCGAAGTCGGAGGACATAAGCACAATTTAGCCAAGGAGGCTGTGTATCTTCTTTAGGGAGACCGGACTGCGAGGAACCCACGACGGGCCCATACTGGTAGCCTACACGCGAGGGATTTCCCACCCACACCAATTCAGTTATTCATGTATGGTGCAACAATTAGATTTTAGTTTATATACCTGTGACCTTCCTAGACGGACGGGTCCGGTTTTGCAACGTCCACTTTTACGCGGATGACGCCCAACTGTTGGCGGACATTTTCCCTGAGAACGCGAGCTGGGCTTTACAGGAGGTGAATGGCGAATGGCTAGAAGATAGGCCACGTAACCAAAATGTTTCAAATCGGTGCTATATGTATATATGGCAGGACTGGGCATTTCAAAAGAGACTCACAAGTACAAAGATTCCGGGAGCCACTAGAAGATAGGCCACGTAACCGATATGTTTCAAATCAGTGCTATATACAATGTTACGCTATCAGGGTAATCTCAAGAGAGTTAGATATAAATGTGGCCCGAAACTGTTATTTTGCATTGGAAGAGTCACACTTAAGGTATGGGTTATGTTTTTGGAGAGGCTGTAGCAAATATTTATTTGAAAGCGTTTTTGTATTGCAAAAAAGGGCAGTTAGATTTTTATGCAAGAGAGATTCTTGCAAACCACTATTTTTGTCACAAAAGACTTTAACGCTCTGTTTATTTTAGAATCTGCCTAATATACAGAAAACATGGAAATTGCCTAGAATCGCTACATAACTATAATACTCGAAATGTGCATAAAGGTTCATTTGCCCATTCCCGCTCCAACACAAATAATGAACTCAATAATTTTTAAAAGTAGAAAGCTCTTTAACCCCTTTTCAAAAGAAATCAAGGAGACAGAGAATATTAGATTATTTAGAAAGCGGGTAAAGTATATGCTGGTTGCGAGGGCCTATTATGATGCAAGTGAATTTTTTGATGAGAGATTTTGAGCAGTTTTTATGTTTTTTTTGTTGTTCAGTATTATTTTGAGTTATGTAATGTCTTTATACATTGCATATGACTTTTGACTTATTTTGGTTTAATATAATATTTTTTTATTACGCATACATCATAATTAACGATTATCGCACGCTGCAGCGTGCTTAAAATGATGTTTATGATGCGCCTACTTTTTTAAAGGTTGCTATAGAAACATTTGATCATGTCAAATCTGACAGATTAATATATTCGTCAATATATCACTTTAGTTTAATATTTAAAACATTTTTGAGATTATGATGCATTCGTAATAAAAAAATAGCGTATGATATATAGCTTTGTCAATGAGTAACTTTATACTTTAGACAATAAAGCATGTTTGATTTGATTTGATTTATATGCGGCAGGACTGGGCATTTCAAGAGAGACTATCGAGTACAACTACGGTCTACATCTCCAGCCAGAGACTCTAGCAGTTCAAAGTCAAGTCAGGAAGGGCTAAAACAATATAACTTTAAGGCTAAGCAGGGAAGGAAGATGGCATAATAATACAGATGCTTTATCCAGAAGGTCATGCGAGGATAATTATAAACATTGCCAAAGAATAGACCAACGAGAAGTAATCACTTCCATTATGCAAATCAAGTTTAAAGTTGATCAGCAGTGGACCACAGATCAACTAAAGAAGGATCAGCTTGAGGATAGTGAAGTAGCACTATAGCACTACTGCTAAAAGCTAAAGAAGAACGTCAACCAAGCCCAAGCTGGAGAGATATTTCAACTAAGGGATTTACTTTTAAATCTCTGTGGGCTCAGTGGGACTCCCTGGTAGTTGAAAATGGACTCCTTAAACGAGGCTGGGAGAGCGCCGATGGAAAAGTAAAGACGCAATTAGTGGTATCAAGGAAGAGGGTATCGGAAGTCCTGGAAGAAGTACATAATGGAAAGTTTGGTGCTTATCTCGGAGTTAAGAGAACGATTGACAAGATCCGCGACAGATTTTACTGGGTCAACTACTGCCAGGATGTGAAATCATGGTACCGGAAGTGTTCAACCTGTGCCTCAAGTCAAGGACCCCAGACAAGATCTAGTAGGAAGATGAAACAGAATGATGTGGGAATACCGTTTGAACGTCTCGCCAGTGACCGAATGAAGGCTCGATATGATCTCCAAGCTAACTCTATGGGATTTCAGATGAACAATAAAGTCTGGTTATATAATCCGCAAAGGAAGAAAGGAAGATCTCTCAAGCTAACGCCAGTATGGGAAGGGCCCTATACAGTAATCAAAATAATTAATGACGTAGTGTATAGAATTCAACGTAGCCGCAGAAGCAAACCGAAAGTTGCCCACCACGACAGGCTCGAAGCATATAACGGACATGAAGTAGCTGATCGGGACGATGAGGTTTAAGAGGGAGGCAATGTCACGGCTAGCAACCATCCGAATGTTTTTGTGCTACCCTATAGAACTAGCCTTGTCGCGTCTATTTATGAGTCATCGCCGGCCGCGAAAATTCAGGAACTATGGAATTATCTCGATGCCCTGGTCGAGAATCATATAGAGTGGCCTCGCTTCTTCCGGAGTATTCGTGATAGATTTTAGATTGTATATAAGTAGCAGGCAGAAAGTGTGTTGAGTTAGTTAGTCATTGAGTGCTGAACTGTAAAGATCTAATAGTTGTAAAGTTATAAGAGTAGTTTAGTGTCTTTAATTGTATAGAGTGATAAAGAATAAAGAGAGTATTAGTTGAAAATAGTAAAAGTTGTGATTTCGACAGAACCACAGGAAAAAGTAACAATATGATAATTGGTTCTAATACCATAATATACGATGTTCCTTAATGGCATGCTAATATTTAAGGGGGTGATTCTTGGACCCATTTCAAGAAAAAACTTCATATGAGCCTATGTCCTAAACTTCTTAACTTTTGAGATACAGGGTGGTAAAGTTTTCAGAGAAAAATCCATTTCATATAATAAATAAATAAATAACTAGCCAAGAGCTAAATAAAGATTATTCATTTATTTATTTATTTAATAACTGATACCATTGCAGATATCTTTATGAAATTGGATACACATCTCTGAGAATGTTTTTAAAACAAGAATCCCCTTGTTCCTCTTTAAATTTTATAGATTTTTTATTTGCTTGTGATTTTATTTGCTGTGCTTATTTCGACTTGTTTACTAGTTTTAATTACTATAAGTGTTGGAGGTATTGTGTGATGTTATCTGTTAAAGTGCTCATGAATGTATTCGTATTTATATATCTTTCAGATTGTCTTGTAATTGGAATTTGTTGGACAATAAACGATTTGAATTTGAATCATCTATGCATCAAGATGCATTTTCTGATGTTTAAACAAATTGACTATTTCTATTAGTGGCGTCCGTACGGGTTTTGCATTGAATATTTTTGGAGAAATAAATGGTACGCCACTGTCTTTTCTTAAAGTAAAATTTATTTTTGAAATTATCATTCATTTCTGGGCGAATTTGTTCTCTTGATTCTCTTTCCCCTGAAGCAATGGTTTTTGCTTAAAAAAATAAAAATCGTGTTTGCGCAAGCTGAAATCCTCGCTGAAATTCTAATGTGGTAATCATTATTGGCACTAGAAAGTTTTCTTTTATTTTTTCCTACAATAAAATCAGTTACTTATTTCCAAATTAATTGACAATTGATATTAAACGAAGTCAATAGCTTGAAAAAGGAAAAAAAAGATTTCCACACAACAGTTACCGCATCAGATTTTTAGCGATTTGACCGTGAAGTAAAACTATTTTTATTTTTTTATGCGAAAACCATGCGTCGAACGAACGAAACTCAAGAGATCAAATTTGCTCAGAAATAAATATATTAGAATACCATTAAGGAACACCCTGTATAATTTTACTGCCCTGAACGCTGATACGTTCTTATTGCCTTCTGTGGAGTCTGCTAGAAACCTAAGGGTGACATTCGATATGATGCTGGATTTTGTGGCTCATGTTAATAAAAAAATTTCAGCTGTGTACATTAAGTTGAAAAGCTTATACGCAAGTCTTGCTTGTTAAGATTAAATTGATGCCAATTGAATCACTAATTTAGCCCCAACTAGACTATTGTAATGTAGTATACTACAAATATTTAAGTGATGAGCTCCAAAAAAAATTCAATTCGCCCAGAATGTGTGTGTTCGATTTGTATTCTGTGTACATAAATTTGATCATATTTCTCCCGTATAAGCTCTAAACAATCTTTTAAAATATAAATATCGAGCAAAGCTTCATTTTGGTGTATTTGTTTATAAGGTGTTCAAATCCAGATGCCCAGGTTATCTGTGGACAATTTAAATCTTCAAAACGTGGTTAGATATCAAATACCGCAGCATCGTACATCTAAATTTAGGAACTCTTTTGCCTTTTCCATAGAGTTGCTCAACTCGGAGATATACAACATTATGATACTTAATTCATTGGTGGCTTTCAAATGGATATACCGGTCTTGTCTTCTCCAAAGTATGTCATAATGTACAATGACTTAGTTGTTATATTTTCTTTATGTTAACTGAGATACTTGCTTTTATTTAGTAAACATATCATTTGATGAGGTAACATGGAAGAACGCCTTGCGAATGTTACCTTTTGTGTAATAGGATGAAATGTGATTGTATATTCATCTATTACTGCGTTTTTTCTATTCTATTCTATATATTTTTATTAAACTGTTCCATTGAGGAAATTCTTTCTACATACATAATAGGTACAAGAAAATTCACAAAATTGGATACATTTATATGTCACACGACAAGACTCAAGTAGCAAATTACTCTAATAAATTTTTTCTATTTTGCTATCATAAAGAAGTCTTTTCGATCCGCAAAGTAGTGTCGAAAAGAAGCTCTTTTCGACACTACTTTTGTTGACTGCTTGCTATGATATTAACAAAATTGTTCAATGTCAAGGCGCACTAGCAAAAATTTCGACACCGTTTTGAATGGGATTCCTAATAATACAAACGTCAAAAGTGACAAGATGGCCGTCAAACTTATGATCGCGACTTGAATAAATTAATGTTTTTCATTAAAAATCGTGCAAAATAGAAAAAATAGTATAAAATACACGTTTTAAAAGACATTTAGCGCACTCGCACGTCAGGAAACTCCCCGCAAGCGGGTCGTTTCCTAATTTCGTGCTCGTGCGATAAAATATAGTCTAAACTAGTATCTTAATGTACTATTAGAGATTACTCAATATAAATTATTGGCATACTGTAACATGAATGGTTTGGACCATAAGAATTACATCACTAAACGGTGATATATCACTTTGGCGTCACACGAATTAAAATGTCAGATATACTAATCGTTAGTGCACACAATTATTTGACAATATCTGATTGCGGATCATGTCTTTGGTTTTTAAATATTTGTGTTCAATGTTGGTGTTATTTTTCGTCGCGACGCGGCAGATTTTGTTGTTCGTGTAGGAATTTGCCTTTGCTCATGCTTGCTAATAGGGGCTACCTAAACCAATTTTGAGCCTTCACGCATGCGTACGTATTAATTCATATATATTTCAAAGTTGGTTTTTCTTGATTTTGGGCATGCCTTGGGTTAGTTTTGGTCGGTTGCGCCCCTGGAGCGAGCGAAGCGAGCGGAGGGCCATGTGTGAAGTTAAATATTAGAACGAAACACCGGGCTGCTGCCATATGCGCAGGTCCGAAGGTTGAAAATTTGCTGTAGGTAGACGCGAGTGCTTAGCTTAGCACGGCTCAGCTGTCGAACGCATAGGTGTTGCCAAGTGTAATTTCTGTTCGGTTATAAAATAGGTATCTTGTTGGATACAGTCAGCCAACACTTTACATATAAATGATGATTCAGAAGTAGGTACTTTTTGTTTATTAAAATAATAAATAATAATAATAATAACAGACACATTATTTAAGTGCTGTCCAAAAACTAAGAAGACACACAATTATTTGTGTGTGGTTTGCTGCAATATTTTTCACAGGAGCTGTACGGAAAGACTACCCTTTGTAATAATCGACAGACATAAGATTTTGTGTTCTAAAAAGTGCGACGAAAATTTAACGGATGGTACTAGCGACGAAATTAACAAATTAAGATTAGAACTTAAAAAACTTCATCAAGAATATAAAGAAAAGCTAGAGCGTCTTACAACTCTACACGAGTCGGAGACCTACGATCTAAAAAAAGAAAACTGAAAGAAAAAAACGACTTTCTCAGGAGGGAAAAAAGACGCACGAGAGATTTTACTGATGATGTGTTTGAAACGGAGAACAAGTTTTTGGAACAACTTAAAGAAAGAACTGAACTAATTGCGACGCTAAATAGAGACATCATTTGTTTGAACAATAAAAATGTAAAACTGAAGGAGGAGTTCAGTCATATTGCTAAAAAATATGATCAGCTTAAGAGGAATCTGGCTGAACTCAATGAAGTGAACACGAAAATGGTTGATACAATTAGGACTCTTGAGTTGGATAATTCAACTTATTCCAACGAACTTGTGTTACTACGAAGTGAGCTAAGAAATCAGGAAGATAAACTAAATGAGAAAAAAGGTGAAGTCGAACAGGTAAATACATTACCCTCAAGTAAGTCTAAAACGAGAATAAGGAAGCACCTATTGTTGATTGTCGGTGAAAGCGGTGATGTTGAGGGATGTTCTTCGCTTTAAAAAAAAAATTCATATGCCGAATTTGACATTCTTACAACACAGAAAAGGTCTCTTGTTTAGTGACATTGTTGATTTGTCCCTTGAGTATAGCAAACATTTGACAAATAGTGATTATGTTATTGTATTTATCGGTTCTGTAAATCCAATTAAGAAGGAATGTGTTAATAAATTATTGGCTTTGGCGCAAAAAACGAATTTAGTTCATAAGGTCTGGCAACGTCGCTGAAAACATTATCTTTACTCGCATTTGTTTATGATTAAGTTTTTGTGTTTTTGTTTTCAAATTAATTAATGTAAACGTGAGTAATATGAAATATTATAACATTTCTTATTGAAAAAGTACCAAGCATTTGAAAAGAGTCATTCATTAGTACAATAAATCAAATAAATGCCCACTCCGTTTTTCTCGCCAGAAACCTGACTTATTAATTTAAAGTTAACTTCCCATGCATGTGATCTTCGCTGACCAATAGCATTTGTATCTTAGGAAAAGCAGAGAATCGATTCGAAGAATACAATTTACACTGTTGTCGCTTTGTGTAAGTCTTCCTTAAATCTGATTTAAAATGTCATCATGCGCCAAATGCAAGAGTCAATGTATTTTCAAAACTCGCCCTGTGATTATTGCATATTGATCTTCTGTAAAAACTGTGCTGAAATCACCACTACAGAATGCCATGCAATGGCACCAAATCTTAGTACTAATATTTGTTTGTGAGAAATGTATAATTCTCCTAAAGGATTTACCTAAATTCGAAAAAGCCCTTGAAGCTTTGGAAAAAGTAAAGGCGGAATCCAAAAAGACGGATATTATCATCGAGAGTCTAAGGGATAAATTAGAATCAAATGAACAAGATCTTGTTAAAAAACTAGATCTCTCAAAAGAAATCCCAGCAAAAAATTCCTATATCACAAGGCTAAACAGGAGGACTCAAGATTTTAACGATTCAGTATCGACAGCTGAACAAAGCTACATTGATGAAACCGCTCAACAAAAAATAAAGTTAAGTGAACTAAATAAGGAAATGCTCAAAATTATGGCTAAAAATGAAGAACTAGCAGAAGATATAACAAATCTGGAAACCCTTGGTTTTCGAATCGATGGGGAATTAAATGAGCTTAAGCCCCACCGAGGTAGTATGGTAACGAGTATAGAAACATTAACTAAGGAAAATTAAATGTATATACAGGATCTGAAGCAGGCAAATTATGATATATTTGAGTTGCAGCAGAGTCTGGCTAGAGCTGAAAATTCCTTTAGTGAACCGGGCATTATAAAGACAAGCATACCTACCAGCCTCACTACAGATAGCGGAAATAATATTGGAAATAATGCTCGGATTAAGGCAGATATGGCTGAAGCTGAAACAAGATCCAAATTTATATTATTGACCGACGATTATGGAAAATATTTGTATGACAATCTTCAGAGATCGCTGGAAAAAGACTACACCTTACAAATGATCTGCAAGCTATTCTCCAAATTCAAGGATGTAGTTTCGGGTGTTGACTGTTTCCTTGACGAACTTACCAGTAAGGATTTTATTATAGTTATGGCTGGTGTGAATGATTCCAATATATCTTTGAATGACATTACGCTATTAGCTAATAAATGTTTTTACACAAATCTAATCATAAGCTCAATACCAGTCAATCCAGCTTTTAGTTGTAATTATGATAATTTAGTATGTAATTTTAATAGTGTTAATGATAAGCTGTATAGAACGACCACCAAACTAAAATATTGTCACGACTAACAACCATCCGAACGTTCTTGTGCTACCCTATAGAACTAGCCGCCGCCGCCGCGCCGTGCCCCTCGCTTCTTTGTCTGTATGACTCATCGCCCGGCCGGTCGCGAAGTTTCAGGATCGCTGGACTGGAATTATCTCGATGGTCTCGTCGAGATCATATAGAGTGGCTTCGGAATATTTCCCGAATATTCGTGATAGATTTGAGATTATATATAAGCAGACCTAAGGCGAATGTCAGTCAGTTCAGTTCAGTTAATCATTGAGTGTTGAATAGATATTAGTGGTAAAGTTATAAGACTAGTTTAGTGAGTTAAATTGTATACAGTGGTAGTGAATAAAGAGAGTATTAGTTGAAAATAGCAAAGTTGTAATTCTGTTAAGAACCCACGGGAAAAACGTAACAATATTTTTAGCAATAATGTAGACTTTCTTAATCTGCATGGTAAATTTAAACTTGACGAATATATTAAAAATCATATTTATCTAAATAGGAAAGGTTTAATTAAGTTATCTAAACTGATTGCTGTGACCATAAATAAATTTAGTCAAAATCGAAAAAGTCAAATTTGATGCGAATCAATTTGAATATTACTTATGTTGCTGAAAGAGACACACATCAGGCAATCAGAATCGAAAATCCAACTGTAGAGATTAATACCTCCAAACAAACTCCAAATTTTTTTTAGATTTTCCGGTCGGACAGGTAATAGCGGTTGTCTAGGATATGATCAGGTACGTTTTTTACTTTTAAATTTTCAGTCTATAAGAAATAAATCCGATGAGCTTTCACTATTTCTGGAATCCGAAAATTTGCCTGATATTCTGTTAATCACAGAGCAACGAATCAACGAACCCTGCCATCTTCCTAATTATGTACTATCATCTATATTTTGTAGAAAAGAATGGAGGAACAATGATTTTTGTAAAAGAACAATTCTTAAATAGTTTTTCTTTTGTTGATGTCTCTAAATATAACCACAGATCTATATAGCTACGCAACAGATACCTCTTCCAATGCTTTTTACGCGGGGCCAAAAATGTTCACCGGCTTTCGCGAGCGGGTGAACCAGTCGTCTAGGAACGGGTCGGTGCTGCCAAGTTATCACGTCGAACAATATTCCGGCTGACTTTTTGACCCGCTCGAATCATCGCAAATCAGCAAATCATCGAGTTTTATTATTAATATTTATGTATCAAATTAACACAAACATATTTTTTTAGAAAAATACGATTTTTACATTTTTTATTAAGTATGATAGTTTATCAATAGTAAAACAAATGAAACGGCAATTTAAATAAACAAATTTATAATATTGATAGTAGAGTTTAAAACAAAATTAAATGGTACTTTCACATGTCGATAAACATTTCAAAAATTCTTTTGATCTTCGAAACAAAATCCTGCATGATAATATTCTTACTTAATACAAATAAGAGATATTACAGTATAAATTAACAAAATTTGTAATGACCTTTTACACCGATATTTAAGGTGAGTTTTAGCCCATGTTCAAGCAAACACCATTCACTGAATCTGATAATGAACTTTAATTTGACATAATATAGTAAAGTAAAGTAAAGTAAAGTATTTATTAGTCATAGAAATACAATGGTATTTGTTGATAAGTCACACAATGAAACAAAACCAATAGACCACACACTACTTACAAAAATCCAATGCCGAAAACAGCAATTAAATTGTAACAACAAATAAAAAATGAAAATGTAAAAATAATATCGCAAAAATATAATCACAAAAGACATACAACGTACACTCATAGAAAGGTATCTCTTTATTCTACTAGATTGTAAAATTCCGAAAAACTATACAGGCAATTTTCCGTAACGAGTCTTTTAATCTTCTTTTTGAACTTTATTAGGTCAAGTTCACGTATACTATGTGGAAGAGAATTATATAATTATGGCATACGATTGCCAAGAAAATGAGTAATACCATAATGTGATATGGAAGGTAAACTACAGTTCGCGACTTGGCAATACGGCGGGGCAAAACACGTCTAAATAGGAAAGTATTTAAGTTTATTGCATTATTGGCGAGCGACACTTTTAATACCGGAGTAGGCATCTGTTGCGTAGCTATATAGATCTGTGATATAACTTTATAACTAAAGAGGGTGTATTTGAATTCTCTCTTATTCATAACAAAAAACATAACCTTTATATTCTTTGCATTTACAGGCCGCCAAAGGGCTGTGTTGGTGAGTTCTTGGTAGGGTTTGAAACTTTGTTATCATTTCTCCCTGTGAATTCCAGGATTGCTGTGGCTGGTGATTTTAATCTTGATTTTCAGGGGTCGATGAATGTTCAAAGCCTTAATAATTTGTTGGACTCATTTAGTCTCAATATGTTAGTTAATAAGCCAACCCATATAACAAGCACTACTAGTACCTTGATTGACTATTTCTATATTAACTTCTGTGATAGTGATAAGTGTAATGTATCTGTGATATCTGCTGGTCTATCAGATCACGAGGCAATAATGGCCAATGTTAATTTTAATTTTAGCTGTAATATAAAAAGAGTGCACAAATTGGGTAGGATATTTAGCATTAATAACTTCAATAATTTTAGAATTGCAGCAGATTCTGTGCACTGGAACTTGATTTTGCAGAATACCGATCCTCTTGAACGGTTTAATAATATACTAATTAATCTCTTTAACACGCATTTTCCTATTAAAAAACTAAGAAAAAAACATAAAAAACCCTGGATTACCAAAGGAATTAAAATAGCTTCAAGGAACCTAAGATGTTTACATAATCTTCGAAAATTTCATCCTTCAGACTTTTTAAAATAACTATTTTAATAGATATAGGGGAATATACAGGAGTGTTATTCGGACATCAAAGAAAATGTATTATGAGGGTAGAATGAATGAGGCTGGAAACAGGGTGAAGGAAGGATGGAAGACTGTAAATGAATTAAGGGGGAAATGCAGCTCGTCTTCGGAAGAATTTAATATGGCTTCAGACGCACTCAATGACTTTTATTGCTCTGTTGCTCAGAACTTATTAGAAGATCTGAATTGTCAAGTGAATCGCATGTCTTTTCTTCGTAATGTGTCTGTTTTGGAATCATTTTATATGGGTCACACTGATATAAGAGAAATTAGAAGTACTTTTAAGGAAATAAAAAATAAGAATTCCGCTGGTCTGGATGATATATCAGTCAACATTTTTGAAAATTTACCGGACTCAGCATTGAGTGCACTCACAAATGCTATAAATGATTCTTTTGATAAGGGCGTGTTTCCTTCCTGCTTAAAAACTGATTTTGGTCATACATCTATTTAAAGGAGGAGACTCAAGTGACCCCGCTTGTTATAGACCTATATCCTTACTCCCCACATTATCTAAAATAATAGAAAAATTAGTGAAGACTGGAATGCTCTCTTTTATTTCAAGACACAAACTGCTTAATAACTGTCAATGAGGATTTCAAAATTCAAAGGGTACAAGGGATTCAATCTTTAGTTTTCTAGAAAAACTGTACATGGGACTCAATGAGGGAGATGTGGCTGCAGCGGTGTTTTGCGATTTCTCTAAAGCGTTTGATTGCGTGAATCGTAAAATACTACTGGAAAATTGGAGCGCTATGGATTTAGGGGAACTGCCCTTGAATGGATTACATCATATATAATGGATAGAAAACAGATGGTTAGGTGTCAGGGAGCTGATTCATCAGAGCTTATCAATCCCCATGGTGTGCCTCAAGGCTCAGTATTGGGACCTTTATTATTCTTATTGTATATTAATGATCTAACTAGTATTGACGTCACTGGTTATTTCACTCTCTTTGCAGATGATACCACAATCCTTTGGTTGGACAAGAGCCTTGAAAACCTGACCACTAAAGTGTCAGAGGATAAAGCAGTGGTGTGACTGCAATTGCTTGTGCTTTAATATTAATAAAACAAATATATTATCATTTAAGTGTAGTTTTAATGATTTGACACTGGATAATGATGTTGTTAGGTGTAGATCGTTTGTAAAGATTTTGGGCATGCAGATTGATGAGAAACTTAAATTCACCGAGCATATTACAGCCCTGAACAAAAAATTAGCTTCTGCTTGTTATGCAGTGAGAGTGGTCAGTCACAACCGAGGGGTGATTCACTTCTCGCAATACTGTCACAAATTCAGTCGCAATCGCCGAAATCACTATCGCAATCATTCGCAGTCGCTTCGCAATCGACGCAATCGCTTCGCAATCTTCGCAATCGCTTCGCAATCCCCCGAAATCGATTCGCAATCCACGCAATCCTTCGCAATCCTATCGCAATCCATTCGCAATCGCTCATAATCCACAAAAATTTTCGTTAAAATAGATGATATAAAGTACCAAAGGAGCGGCTACATGCTAACTGGGTATAGTATTTGTCATAAACACGTATAAAAAACTGTTAGGTATTTTTCTCGGTATTTTTATGGTACGCGTTTGTTGACAACAATTGAATTCATTGTCGTCAATAATACAGGGTGTTTTTTAAGTACATAGCCAAACCTCAGGAGATAATTCCTTGAGTGATTTTAAGATAAACATATAAACATATGTCCGCACTGTTTCCAAGATACAGGATGTCAAACTTAAAAAAAAAATAGTTTTTTTTTAATCTTAATAAGATTCTGTGGTCGATTTTGTTAAAATTCGGCAGTAGTATTTACATTACAAGGAGCTAATTTAGCCATAATTAATTATTTTTAAGTCCATTGGCGTCCCGGAAGTCACTCACTTTTGAAAAATCATATATTTTTTCAAATTTAGCAACTAAAAATACAACTCTCCTATCCCTTGTATTATCTTTGTATCTTGCTTAGTTTTTGAGAAAAAAAATCGTCTTTTTTGTGATATAGTCTAGGGACATGTAATAAGTAGTGGTGTTTATTTTTTTCCCCTAAAGAGTAAGAAAGATACGAAAATAATTCAAGGGACAAAAAAGTTGTATTTTTAGTTCCTTAATCCGAAATAAATACCAAAATTAGACAGAAGTCAACGGCGTACACTACCGTTTTTTTTTTGAACTTGAACACTCTGTATTTTGGAAACAATGCATTTCCGGACCTATGTTTATATAAACTTTTCGTCCTAAAATCACTCAAAGAGTGAACTTTGGCCGCGTACTTAAATAACACCCTGTATAATACCAGTTCGTATACAGTGTATCCCTTATACACTGCTAGCTATCTGACATGAACTATACTGAACTGGCACTGGAGTGGGAAATCTATACAGGGTGAAACAAATTTGCTTCTCACCATTAGGATCTCGGAAACCATAAGAGATACGAAGTCTGTCATATGGGGGCAAAGTTGCGCAATTTAAGGGTCATCGATATGTCGTTGAGAAATTTAGAAAATTCCGACAACTTCCGGAGATATTCGTAGTAAACCGAAAAGCAGCTATTTAATTTTTATTTTTCCTGACTTTATTTGAAGAACACGAATTTAACATTATTATTTGTTTATAAGATGGCAGTATCAAATTTTAATCTGACGTTTCGTGTCCGGGCCCCCATCATCAACTTCATTTCTTTAAATACGGACCTGGATTTTCTATTTAATTTTTTAGAAGCCTTTGTTCTCCCAAAACCAACGATGTCTCACACTTACTAATAAATCAACAAATCTAGATTTTTTCCATAAGAAATAATGTGTTAGACAGAGATAGGGCAATCTCGAGGGCAATCTTTTCTGACTCGATTTCACTTATGAGAATATTTGTTACCGCTATTGGACAAGTATGATACATCGTTGGTTTTGGGAAACCAAAGGCTTCTAAAAATGAAATAAAAAACACAGGTCCGCATTTAAAAAAAAAGTTGATGGTGGAGGCCCGGACACGAAACGCCAGATTTCAAATATGATACTACCGTCTTGTAAATGAAAAAAAATGGCAACAATAATGTTAAATTCATTTTATATTATCTCTTTAAATAAAGTTAGAACAAAATGAAAATAAAATAGCTGATTTTCGGTTTATTACGAATATCTTTGGAGGTAGTCGGAATTTTGTAAAATTCTCAACGGCATATCAATGACTTTTAAATTGCGCAACTTTGTCCCGATTTAACATAGGTACTTCGTATCTCTTATGGTTTTCCAGATCCTAATGATGAGAAAATAGTTTGTTTCACTCTGTATTGCAGAAAAAATAAATTTGACGTTTCATTTAAAATTTGACATTTGGCTATGATGGTAGAGAAAAATCTGAATGAGCGGCAACACTGCCGATTTCATTTTGAAATCAGGAACTTCCGGGGGAGATCTTAATTTTGTCGCAAAAGAATTTGTGGTTTCCAAATAAAACAGGGGTTTCCAAACTTATGCAACACTGTATATGTTCCACTGCTACATAAATAAATCTGACGTATATTTAGTAAGACATTAATTTGTTAATCCCACTCGACTTTCCACTGATCCACCCCTGTATGAGAAATTCCAGCACCATCAGTTTTAAATTTTTAATTAAGTAAACGATATTGTTGCGAGAAAAACCTACATATCGATTTTTATAAAGATATCTGGAGTACATAATTTAAACTCGGTTTTAACGATCATAGATAAAAATTATAATATGACCTCCAAAATATTTTTTTTCTTCAAACGTCAGTAAATCCGTCATTACTCGACTGTGTAGGCGGCAGTGAAGTTTCGTTTTTCCTCCGCCGGAGCTTTACTTTTCACTTTTCCGCCGGCGCAGAGGAGGTAAAAGTGTTATCATAGCAACATAGATGCAATACAAGCAAACATCAAAATAAGCGTCAACAACTCAAGAGTTATTAAACTAAAATTTGTATTTATCACTCAATGTGTGACTGCATTTCTAAAAATAACTAATTTAGGAACAAATTGGTTATTATTTAATCGAACTTACTCAATAACTGCTTATCAATACGGAATTAAAACGCAATCGAAAACGCAATTTTAAAAATATAATTATTGTTGACAGTGTCCACTGACAGCTTTATGTTACATTACTATAGCAACAACCTGAGCCTATTCACCGACACCGCACCGGTCTACAAACCCACTTATCTTTAATAATAATTATTATTACTATTAAAAAGAGACTTTTTGCATTAATTTATCGACATTTGAAGAAAAAACAGCATATTTTATTTGGAGGAAAAGTTACTTTTCATGGCTTGCTCTCTATTACCAGCCTCACTCCGTTCGGCTGTTAAACACGAGCGCGCCATGAAAAGTATTACTTTTCCTCCATATAAAATAATATACTATTATTTAATATCCTTAATATCTTAACTATGAATATGAATCCGAGTATGAATCTCGGTATGAATCAAGAGATAGAGGGGCAAAAGGTAAACGAGGAAGACAGACAAGATATTGACAATGAAAATAATGCATTTGAGGATTTATAAGGTATTACTGAGTTAAATATTAAGAAGCAAAAAGAAACAAAAGGAAGATCGTTCTTTTCTAGGTGTTAAAGTCAACAAAGAAATGCTAGTAATGAAATCCACTCGTTTATTGGCTCTTTTCTAACAAGTTAGGAAGACTTTCAAGCGAATGGGGAGGTTCGTTGAAAAACAAAAATAAGAAGTAAAAGGATGATAAAATATCAACAGGCTCTATTGATATACGGTTGGAAAATTATTATGCAGTATGTTATTTACGGACATGGTACATTGGTAGAGTTGTAGAGGATGGATTGATAAGAGCTCCAACAAAATTAAATTCCTTAAAGTCGTCCCTCGACACCTATTTGGCCAAAAGAGGAAAATGAAAACATTCAAATAGTGGAAAATAAGTTCACATTTTATGAGCCAATACCACTACTGAAAAATGAGCATTTCTATCTAAAACGGCATCAAAAATTAGAAATCGAACAGAAATTTAAGGCTGCAAAAAATAGCTTCAAAGATTATTTGTAATTAAATGCACAAGTTCCTACTTCTGATTTTGGCTGTTTTTCTGACCTGCTATTTTTGAACTAGACCATTTTAAAGTTAATTTATTGAGGTCAATTTTGCGTATTGGGGTCATACTTACCTATGTTTTTAAGTTTTTTTTGTATTTTTTGATATTAATTTTTTTTAATATTTGTATCTATTTTGCATTAAAGCACAGTCTAATCCAAATAAGCTATGTTTTTTTTCTGTTTATCTTATAATAAATTTGAAACAAACAACTGAGCATCAAAAAGCAGTGAAATAGGACACCCTGTATACCGGGTGACCGCGAGATTACTAACCAGGCGTTTTATTTAATTATACAAAAAGATATCAATACAAAATATGGTTATTTTAAATGAAACACCGGACTGATTTTTGCAGTATATTAACTATTAAACTACTAAAACTTTCACTTTCAGTTTACCTGTAGGTAATCCGGAAATGTTAAAATTTGACACTTAACCAGCATCCACTTAAATAATTTAAGTAGCACGTCCTGTATCCGAAACTATCATAGATAGGTATAGGGAGGGTTACATGACTTAGATTTTGATGAATAGGTAAAATCGTAAATAGCAAAAATATACAGGTTTTTCCATTTAAAATACCTAACACAGTTTCCATTACGTCGGATATGATCAGAAGTGATTAATTACTGTTTTTACGCCTACCTTTTTTCCTTATAGCCGTTCGTGTAAGCTCCCTAAATCTCAAAATATATATTTCTAATGACGCTAAAAACGCTTGATCAGTGGTCAGTATAATCTCGAGGTCACCCGGTATACCTATATAATTTTTGAACCAAAACATTCAAGAGATTTCCAAAAGGCCACAAATAAGCTATTTCATTTTGATGTTACTTAAAATTATCCTGTTCACAAAGTTGTCATAAACATGAATCCATTGCCAGAACCATGTCTCTGTGCTCATTGGTTTGATTCATAATAATTAACAAAATATAATAGATAAACTACCCTAGAACTTTTGTATTTATTTTTTAATTTTTAGGATAGCTTTTAATTGAGGCTCAAAATTTGAACGTGGTTGATAATGTAAAATATTTTATCTCTATTAATGATTTTTGTTTAATCAAAGTCCATGTTTTAACAATTCTAATTTCTATATTTTCATACTGAAGAATATTTCTAGTTGCCATAATAAACCTACCTATAGTTCCCTAAACCCGAGCGTAAAACTAAGTATACGTTTTGCAATTTGCAAGACACTTTAAAAGAACATGAAAACGCTTTCGCAATCTTTAGAAATCCCTCGCAATCCTTGTAAATCTTTCGCAATCCTTTGGGAGTCTTTCGCAATCCTTGGGAGTTCTTCGCAATCCTTGGAATTCTCTCGCAATCTGTCGCAATCCGTCGCAATCTTTCGAAATCCCTCGCAATCTTTCGAAATCCCTCGCAATCTTTCGAAATCCCTCGCAATCCCTTACTTTTCGCAATCTTGTCACAAATTTTACCCTAGTGACTACCCCCTCGGTCACAACTTGGGGCACCATATGTCAAGATCTGTCTACTTTTCCCTTGTAGAGTCTAATTTAAGATATGGAGTGGCTTTTTGGGGTTGTACTACCCAACAACAGTTCCAGCCAGTTTTTGTACTGCAGAAAAGAGCATTGCGATATTTATGTAAACTAAACCCAAAAGAACATTGTAGACCATTCTTTATCAGTGAAAAGATACTAACGTTTTGTGCTATTTTTATTTTAGAAACAGTAACCTTAATTCACAATAAATATGGAAAAATATACATGTTACCGAAGAGTATACTACACGCAATTGTGATGAACTGAGACTTCCAATCCCAAAAAGTGCGCTTACTAGGAACTCACTAATATACCAAAGCTTAAAAATATACAATCATTTACCGGGAATATATAGAAATATTGAAAGTAATAAGCAATTTTCGCGATCAGTAAAAACATTTTTACAAGGCAAGGCCTATTATTCTCTAGAAGAGTACTTTAATGACATTTTTTAATAGTACTGTGATCGATTTATAGCTTGGTGACAAATTTCTGTTTTCATTGTTTTTTTGATTTTTTTATATCTACATCTGTTGTGTGCCTATGTCATTTTACTTTTTACATAAATAAATAAATCTATATTTTTACTTTCTTGGTTGTGCACGTCTTCAAAAAATTTTTGTCTCTTGTACATATATTTTATTCTTTTAATTTATATATAGTTTTTATTTCTTTTCTTTTAAATACACAATATTCTAGTCATATTTTTATATTTTGTTTTATCCTGTTCACAGCTAATTTTTTGACATGTATTTTTTATGATTGAGTTTATATTGAATATTATTTTTTCTTTAGTTTTTCATTTTTCTTTTTAACTAACTGAAAATAGTTTGGTGGTCCTTATTATTTTTTTAATTTCCTATATACATTTGTACTTTTTTATTGTACTTTATACATTGACTTTGATGTTATTTTTTACCCTTATTATAAGCTGCTTATTGTGTGGTTTAGTGTATATCTATATCTTCTCTTTTGGCTTTGTTAATAAGAACATGTTTCTTGAAACAATAAAGCATATTTTGACTTTGACTTTATTGGATCTGCCCTTGCATATAATAGAAAGGTATTAAACAATTTCATATACGAAGATAATGCTGTGATTCGAAGTGGCATTAAAAAGGATAGTGCTTTTTTTTATCTTTGGACAGTTTTATGCTGGATTACGAGAGATCTTGGTATAGTGATGCTTCTTACGGTGGCAAGGTATTGTTATGCAAATTTTTATGTTCGCATTTTCTACATACTACAAATGTAGGTTCTGTATTGACAAGAGTTGACAAGGAAATTCTTGCAGGCACTAAGAATAATGATCAGATTGAGTTGGGGGGGAATAATACTGTTTTAGGGTAGAACATGTCGATAATGTCTCATTTATTGATATTGGTCGGTTGAAGGATGATCTTGGAGGTTTGAAGACTGGTGTAGTGCGAACAAAATGAGTCTCAACCTTGATAAGTGTAAATACATTCAGTTTACCCGAGGGTTGAATCCTGTATTACATGATTACAGTGTGTGTCATCATTTCTTGGAGCGCGTGGACACTATCAGGGATTTAGGGATTCTTTTTGATGTTAAGCTGACATTTAATGAACATGTCAACAGTTGTTGTAATAAAGCACTTAAACTTCTTGGCTTTGTTAAACGTCATACCAAGCACTTTCAAAACATATGGGCTTTAAAATCACTTTACACTGCATTGGTGCGATCTCACTTGGAAAACAGTACAAGTGTTTGGTCGCCTCATTTTGAAGTCCATATTAACACTATAGAGAGGGTGCAAAGAAAGTTTGTTAAATATGTTCGTTTTAAACTAAATATAGGCTGGGATGAACTGAATTATTCATAAATTGCAGATCTTCTTGCCCTCGGGTCTTTACATGAACGTCGCAAGTTTTTCGACCAGCTGCTTGTCATTAAACTTATGAGAGGTGCAATGGAATGTCAGGACTTATTGTCCTTGATAAATATTAGGGTTCCTGGTAGGAGCTTGAGGTCTTTTGCTGTTGGTTTTCACAGAAACACATATGGGAAGCACAGCTCAATCGACAGGGCACTGAGATATGCTAATGAGATTGAGGTTGATGCGTTTACATCGTCTGTGGCTCGGGTCAGGTCTGATTTGAAATAAGATATTGCATAAAGTAAATACTATTGACTACTTATACTATTTAACCTTAACTCATGTGCAATAATAAATATGGTGCTACCTTTTATTGACATTTTAAAGCTCTTTCATCACTATTTGTTCCTGTTTTTGATAATTGTATTTTTATTTAAATTTTTATCTATACTCTGTTTATTATTGAGTTTTAATTCTGTCCATTTTTGTTTTGCTTCCTTTAATAACTGTCCACATGTTTAATTTTAAGTGAAATCCTTTACATCCATATTTTTAGTTGTAAGATTGCTAACTTGTACTTATCTATATATTATATTTGCAATTGGGCTTGCCCGTTTATTTTGGAAATAAATAAATAAACAAATAAATAAATTTATGTTACATAATATTCAATCTGTTCGAAGCTGAATGTTTTTATTGTATGTTTGTATAAATCGCCTCTTTCTGATTTTAACTCGTTTCTGCATAAGTTGGAGTTGCTTCTGTCAGGAATTCCTTTGCATGCATTTATAGTTTTTGCGGGAGATTTAAACGTTGATTTTGCAAATAATAGTTATTTTTGTTACAAGTACCTAAAATGAAGTTTTTCAGGACGAATCATTGCTGTTTCCGGACGAGGCATTAGCCGAGTCCGGAATAGCAGATGAGTCCTGAAAAACTTCATTTAGGTACGTGTGACAAACACTATTTTTTGTCATACGCTCCCAAAATTTAATTTTTATTTATACGCTTTTTGCAATTCTTCAGAACGCCTAAATTTGCAAATTTACCATAATTTTTGAAATCATAATGTACGACAAAGTTAGCTTAGAATTTGATGTCGTAGCAACTATTTGACAATTTTGTCATGTCATTCGAAATTTTTGACATTTAGACATATTCAGGAATTTTGGAATAGTCCGTAAAGGTTGCCATGACGACTTTTAGGGACTAGGCCTAAAAAGAAGCATTTTACGGACTCAAATGAGTCCGTAAAATAGCTATTTTTGGGAGCGTATGACAAAAAATGAATTTACATACCCAGTTACTATCAAACCTTTTTGACTCATTGAATTTGTTTATGCATGTAGAGGGGTATACTCGAGTTAGCACTACTTCATCAACATTACTAGATTATTTTTGCACTAATTTTGTCAGGGAGTGTGTTGTAACTTCTGTTGTGAATGCTGGTCTCTCTGACCATGAAGCTATTGTTAGTACTATTAAATTTAAGTTGAGTAAGCGGAATAGTGTACAGAAACGCAAAGGCAGACTTTACACAAGAGGCAATTTTAATAACTTTTCACGGCTCTGTCTACATGAAGATTGAGAAAACATATTTGTTTCAAGTAATCCTCTTGAACGATTTCATCACATTCTTTAAAGCATTTTGAACATGCATTTCCACTCAAAATAATTAAAAATAGAAAAAGGAAACCTTGGGTCACTACGAGGTTAAAAGTTTCATCTCGCAATATGCGTTGCCTTCATTCCCTTAGGAAATATTTCATTCAGTTGATGAGTTTAATAGATATCGTTCGATTTACAGGAGAACTATTAGATTGGCAAAACAAACATATTATGATAGGTGTATTGCAACATCTAGCAACAAACAAAAAGAATGTTGGACTACTGTTAATGAGCTAAACGGGAGATGCCAGTATCCACGGATTCGGATTTAAGACCTGATGAATTCAATGACTTTTACTGTTCCATTGCTGCCAAACTAAAAAGTACATGCTCTACGCCGAGAGATCCCCTGCAATACCTCAGAGGTTTGAATGATGCAGAATCTTTTTATTTTCAACCGACTGATACCACACCGACTTCAAAAGAGTGTGAAATAAAAAATAATAAGTCAAAGTCAAAGTCAAAGTATTTATTCATGCTATTACATTACAAGAATGTTTGCATACGTCAGTATATAATTATAATTAAAATAACTTAACCTAATTAAACATTACAAAGTACAATTAAAATCAAGATATAAACTGTAGAAAAGTATATATCAAACAAATAAATACCGAGGTCTCACTTAAAATTTTAAGTTTTTATTAATTAATAAAAACGAATGTGTAAATAATAAAGTAAATAAAACTAATGTAAATAAATAGCAAAAGTACAACATAGTTACATATTTTGACAAACAGAAGACGATACTAACAGTTTAAAAAATAGATTAAAAATCTGCCATTGTCATAGGTGCATCACAGAATTCTGCAACAGAGTAAAATGCCCTGTCTAGAAGGTAGGTTTTAATTTTTTTCACAAAAAGTTTTGATGGCAAATTTTTTATAGGCAGGGGAAGCTTGTTAAATAACTTTGGGGCAAAGTAATTGACAGAGAAGCGAGACCTTTCTATCCGATGGAAGTCAATCCGAAAATTCTGTCCATGCCTGGTATTATACTCATGTATGTCATTGTTTCTAATAAGAACGTTGCTATTATTTTTTGTCATTTTTAAACACTGCACAATATAAAGACATGGAACAGTTAAAATTTTGAGTTCCCTAAAGGTTTGTCGACAATCTGCCTGATAGGGCAACCTTGAGATAACTCGAACAGCTCTTCGCTGTAATTTAAAAATGTCGGACACTGCAGCCGCATGGCCCCAGGAAAGTAGTGCGTATGATATTGTTGTTTGGACTAATGAATGAAATGTCATTACCAACACGTCTTTAGAAACAGCATCAACCAGATTCCTCAAAACATATATGCTTTTAGATATTTTTTTACTGGTTTGATCAACATGCTGATGCCAAATTAATCTAGGATCAATATGTACACCGAGAAATTTAAGATTTTCTGGATTATCCAGATTCGCCGAGGTACTTAATGAAAAGGTCAGTGTTTCAGTTTTTCCCCGATTCAGTGTGAGGCAGTTGGCTGTGAACCAATCGGATACCCTCGCTCGCGTCCCCTCTAACCTCATCTTAACCCCATCAATATCCGACCCAGCCTGTAATACAGTTGTATCGTCAGCAAAAAAAACAAAGTCCGCACCAGGGTCGCTGAGAACTAGATCGTTCATATATATGATGAACAATAAAGGTCCCAGGACAGACCCCTGAGGCACCCCAAACTGGATCGGCAGAACGCCCGAAGCAGAGCCACCAAAGTCAACAAACTGGCATCTGTCGGTCAAGTATGACTCAATTAGACCAGCACTGTTGGATGAGAAGTTGTAGTATTTCAGTTTTGATACCAGTATGTCAGAGGAAACGCAGTCGAAGGCCTTAGTCAAGTCGCAAAAAAGCGCCGAGACATGGTCCCCAGAATTAAAAGCACTGGTTACAGTAGTAAGTAACTGGTTTATGGCCATCACGGTGGATACTCCATTTCTAAAACCAAACTGACTCTTATTCAATAAGTTATTGTTGATAAAATGATCAGATATTCTTGTTTTCAATGCTTTTTCGAATATTTTACTATAAATAGGCACTAAGGAGATTGGTCTATAATTTGATACGTCATCATGGGATCCTTTCTTAAATATAGGTACCACACGAGATATCTTAAAAGCGGAGGGAAAAATTCCACAGTCCAAACATTGGTTAAGTAATTTAGTTAATGGTATGATAATTAAATTTGCGATACTAATAATTATTTTTCTATTTATTCCATAATAATCCCTACTATGGGATTTTTTTAGAGAGTAAATTATATCTCTAACTTCATTATAAGTGATGTTGGTCAAGTTTAGCTCTGGGACTTCTCCCAAAACTATATTTTCTAAATAAAAACTTGAAGAGTGTTCAGATGCAGGAAGTTGATTTATTAGGTTTGAAGCAATATTAGTAAAGAAATCGTTAAATTCGTCAGATGTTAAGGAAGTGCGGGTCTCGGGTACGGTTTTTTTTTCAGGCCTGTATCTATTAACAATTTGCCAAGATGCCTTTGCAGGATTTGTGGAACCGCGAATGAAATCATCGTGAGCCGAGATTTTCGCCTCACGGATGCTGTGTTGATAAGTCTTACGAAAGTCTCTTATATCATCTTTTAGATGTAAATTATTATTTTGATTATATAGTGCCTGCATAAATGTAAGAGTATCTCTCATTCGCCTGAGAGTATCATTGAAAAAAATTATAGAAGTATCTGTTTTATGTGGCTTAAAAACATACTTCCTAGGGAATGCAGTCGCAATGCAGTCACCGATAGATTCAACAAACTTATCTGCCTTCAAATTAACATTAATAGGAGCGGACAAAAACTCCCAGTCAATATTTTCTACACATTGATGCAGCAAAAAAAGACCATGCTGGGTAACTGGTTGTGTAAGTACTGGAATTTTTGAACTTTTTTCTGAATGAATGCAAAATTCTATAGCCACTCCAGCATGATCCGAAATTGCCCAATCAAAAGTCCAGGAAGAATAGCTGTCTCGAGAAATATTTGTAACTATATTGTCAAGGCATGCATTTCCCCTTGTTAGACTATGAATGGCCGTGTGCAAATTAAATGATTTTATAAGGTTTATAAAGTCTTTTGTTTTATTTTCATTGGAATTGAAATGTATGTTAAAGTCGCCCATGACTACAGCTATTCTTCCT
>MU182145.1:345818-371877 GCA_016904865.1 Pissodes strobi
ACATTTTGCACTCAACCTTATATTAACACTTTTCTCACTATCACAATCAGTCCGTACTGGTCTCTACTCGGGCCAAGACGTTCTGGCTGGTTGCAACAGTTTGTTCATTCGTTTTGTCCACCCGGTATTCGTCTTGAAGGGTTGCCGACTCTGTATATGTTGCTTGACTCAGTGCTTTTTGCTGACATGGAACAAATTAGACGTTTGTTTTAATTATTAACTAATAACTAATTTAATATCAATCAATCATTTTTTTAGTTGCCAAATACAATAACAATATATGACCGTTGTGGTCAGATTTAGGCGGCCCACCATTTATATATATTTTTAGTTATAATAAACATTTTAAAACGTTTCCGTTTTTATTATTTTTATTATTAGAATAGGATTATTTATACCAATATTTCATCATATTTCCGATTCTTATTGATTACTTGTTGGAAATCCCTCGTATAAAGGATTAAAAATAATTCTTTGATTATTCATATGTATATCTGGCAGTCCTATATCTATTCGTATTTTAGCCTATCTATTACGATAATTTAATTACAGCTAAGCTATTATTTCTAAATATTATCATATGATACGATACGTATTTATACTACTGTGCATAGTCCGCAAAAAATGAAATGCATGTCATGTTGATGTTCCATTGCTCGGGTCGACTAACTGCAATCTTTTGAAATATGCAATTTAGGGTAACATCTGAATTCTGATTTTCTATCCTTAAAGTGTATCCATCTTGTGGTTTATGGTTGTGATTTGTGCCGGTGGAGCAGGTCGTATTGCGTAAGTACCTATATAATTTAAATAATAGATACTTTAAAAATAGTAAAAATAGACTGTATGTTAGTGTAAAAAGAACATCTTGCTTGATTATATTTTTTGTGTTTTGGGCGTGTGCAGTGTTGCTTAATATTTGTATAATTGGACTGATTTTGTGACATAATATGTATATTACTGTAAATGATAGTAAAGTGTCCCATATGACCATGATGCTATGATTTTCGTTTGTCCATTTATAATTATTTGATGATGTTTGCCTTAGACAAGGAAAGAAGAGGACAGATAACATGGGAAAAAGCCTATTATCAGCTGCCACATAAATTACTGGGTAACTTCAATAAATTAATTGAAATTATAAGTAATAAATAATAATTAATAAGTTAAAGTAATTTTCAGTCGTAAAATAATATAGCCATTTTATAGGTAGAGTATGAAATAGTTATTTGTGTATTTACAGCACAAAGTAACGGATTGCCGCTTGAGAAAGAATGTTACTGCGCGACGCGTAGCGGAGCGCAGTAATCTTTCGAAAACGGCAATCTTACTTTGCGCTCGAAAAATACACAGAACTTTTTCTACAGCCACATTTTTAAAAATTAAATGCACATTTTTTTCTATACTTATTCTGAAATTTGCAAATGACTGTCAGTTTTGACATATTATATTCGGGTTGCGGGCATATTTAGAACAGGAGTGCCAGCAACAAACTGTAACAAACGCATGACTGTCATTTATTTATCTTCGGTTTCCATGACCATTCATAGCACGGAAAAAGTGAGAATTTTCTTTTCCATGTTCGCGCAAGAGCGCAATATAAGGACCCACGACATTCTTTGCGATTTCATTTCAATTTAGTAATTAGTTATTTTGCGCACGGCTGTAGAAAAAATATATTACCTACGCCTCTGTTGAATGACTTTCCGTGAAGAAGATTTATGGCTTTGATAACTGAAAATATCCAAGATCGGGTATCAAATTACTCTCGATAATTAAATAAACATCCATACCATGATATACTCAGAGGTAACACAATGTGTACCTTATGCATTATTATTAAAACAATTAATATGCAAACCTGTGAAATGAAATTCCAGGCTCCTTCTTCTCACTTCGACTCTTGCAAGCATATGCCGAACAATTTACCATTATGAATCTTAGTTTTTATCTCTCTTTGTTCAAAAACTCACAAAATAACTGCAAAATAGCACCGCCACAATAATAGATGTGTTTGCCACATAAATAATGGCCGCCGCTCTGAAAAGGCTTCAATTTCAGTACATTGGCTTAATGTCATGCGCGGTATCCTTACTCTTACCTAATCTAAGGTGTTTGCGACTGCTTGATTTCTGAGGTTTTAGTTTGTAGCAATTATTTACTTGAGGTTAGGTTAAGGTACAGATACTGACCAGTTGTGGTTGATGCATTCTTCCATATTACTGAATTTGGGTGGCTGTAAATTTTCTACTGGATTCAGTATAGTTGATTTTAATTTTATCCATGTTGCTGATATTACATGAGTTACCGATAATGTATCCTTATCCTTTTTACGGGGGAATCGGTTTGCAGTGAATAATTTATTTTTAATTTCGTAGCTTACAGTAACATGGGATAGATATTTTTAGTGCACCTGTAGCTGACGTTTTATTGCTCTGTATTGGAGTGATCAGTTCCATACAGATTATTTCCATGCCCTCTCCAGGATGCGTAACAATAAGTTTGTTCTAGCATGAAATCTCGGACGGTTTGATGAAGCCATCCGGAGTTTGCGCATAGCGATATATGCGTCACTTTTATTGCTATGCGCAAACTCCAGATGGCTTCAAACCGTCCGAAATTTCATGCTAGAACAAACTTAATATATCCATCATCCCCAATCTCAGTGTTGACCCATGATACGTATCATGGTGTTGACCATTAGTGGCCGGCGATGACGTCTTATCGCGTGGTAAGCTTTCAGGTCCTTCACTGAGTCCTCGTGAAATGGTTTTGTGGTATATGCTGACCCTTTTCAAAGAATATTATAGTACACTAGTATTTTCTTTGGTTTGGGCTAGTTGTCGAACCAACTTTCGTTAGTTTCACTTAGTCTCAACTTAATGTAGTCATTTGAACCGGTGCCGGTGCCGATACGGTATAAACAATTTTGATAGATTTGGTTAGTTTTGGTTAGTCGTTCAATCAACGATATGAAAATTCCGTAACGCGAGACGAAAACATAAACCACGTCGTGGCGGGGCCTTGAAAAATCACTGTCATACCAAAGAAGTATAGTAAAAGTGAGGTTCCGAAGTATTATATTATATATTTTTAAATAAATTTTAGGTAATTCCACTATTATTGCTATCTTTGAAACGGTCAAAGCTACAAAGTCGTCTATACTAGAAAAAAGTTGTCATTATTGATGCCTTTTCAAGATCGATTTGCAGTGTTGTTAAATTCTTGTTAGATTCTGAAATAGCAACAGTGGTATCACCCAAAAATTTCAATTTTTTTTTTCAATTTTCCCCCTATGAAAATATGTTTACAACTATGTTCAGTTTCATTTGATTTTTCTCCCGGACGGCAGTCAGTAGGTCTTTCGGTACGAGTTCATACAATCTCCTGAATACATCTCTCGTAAACACATGACTAAAGGAAGCCACGCGAATCGATCGGACACGTACGCAGCGCATCGCTCATCTCCAGTTATCACGTGATATAAAAGAATGTGGCTGAATTATATCAAAAGATTTACCGCTGAGTGAACTTACTACTTTGTTTATACTA
This sequence comes from Pissodes strobi, assembly GCA_016904865.1. Lineage (NCBI taxonomy): Eukaryota > Metazoa > Arthropoda > Insecta > Coleoptera > Curculionidae > Pissodes > Pissodes strobi. Next base: position 349,371 of record MU182145.1, read on the forward strand.
TGGTACTGTCATCTGCAAAACTCTAAACAGGATTATTCGTCTCGGTCAGCAGGTCATAATATAGATGAGAAACATAGTTGGTGAAAGTATTGCGCCCGCGTTAATGGTGAATGTGTCTGAGATGTGTCCATCAACCTCAACGTGCAGAGATCGGTTCTAAAGAAAACTGGCAAGCCAGCTGCAGAGAGAGGTAGTCCGGCATGCCAAACTCTGTCGAATGCCTTCGAATTACCCATCGCAATCGCTCGAGACTCTCCGTAGTTCTCAATTGCCCTACTCCATATGAGTGACATAGGCCAATATATCTCCTGTCGATCTCTCTTTGCGAAAGCCGTATTGATTATCGCTGATTATTCTGTTGTTCTCCAGGTACTTGAGTAGTTGCTGATTGACTACACGTTCCATGACTTTGGAGATTATTGGAAGCAAGGCAATTGGACAATACTTTGAGGATGTGGTTTTCTTGCCTTTTTTGGAACGAGTTGGACTCGAGCGACTTTCCAGGAAGATGTGTAAATCCCTTTTCCGTAAGACACAGAAAAAAAACCGGAAAAACGAGTGTTAGTTTGTTGGCGCAGTTCTTTAAAACGATGGCAGGTATTCCGTCTGGTCCTGAAGATGAAAACATTTTGGCGAGCATGTTTGCTTTTTCCTTGGCTGTAGTCGCCGTGATGCCACGTTCGTCTGCCAAAGGTGGGAGAGACGTTTTTGTATTGTTATTACTTACTGCCTTTGCTACCGACCAGAAATTCCTGGAGCCACTGGGGCATTGCAAAAGTTAGTTCCTGATCCTCTCATTGTGGTTGTCATTAGTTTCGTCGATTACAAGTTTGCATTCATTTTTGACTTCCACAAAATAATTGCAATTTTCAGCGGTCTGATTTTGCTGCCAGTACTTGTAGGCTTGCTTTTTCCTACCTACAGCTCTTTCGCATCTTGTGTCGAACCGGCGCTTTCCTTTTGACGTGAACTTGATGGAATTTGGGATGTACGCTTCCATTCCTGAGGAGATTACTGCTACTAACCCAAACTAACCAAAATAAACGTCGTGCCAAGGAAAATCTAGGAAAAACTCTCTTAGATCGTTCCAGTTTGCAGAATTGTAATGCCAGATTTTGGGACGCACTTCTGTAGAAGTGGCAATTCACAAACCGTTGGAATAAATTTGTGGTCGGACCTATGGTGGACCAACTGTAATTGTATACTGGTCAGGATTGGTGGAAAAACATGCAGGAGGGCGGCGAATTCGTCCCTTTCTGAGATTCGAGTTGGTTCGTTTACAAGTTGAGTAAGCCCCACTGATCTGGTAAGCTCGTAGCTGATGGCAAATGCTTCCGCTTCTCTACCTTCGTTGTCGGTCTTGTTGTGATGTTTGAGCCAGTTGGTGTTGTGGGCATTGAAGTCTCCCAGAACGATTATTTCTGAATTGGGACCTGTATTGAGTCAAAAGTGGTAGCTAGTGTTGTAAAGTACAGAAGGTACAAACTTTCTGATGTATTTGTCCCGGTTCACCTGACACACACAGGTCAAGTGGTAGCCAACAATTACTATAGTCTTTGTTTATATAAGACAATGCTATAGTATAGTACCGTCTATCATTGATAAACCTAGCAAGTTACAGGATAGATGGCGCCGGCTACAACACACTACCAGTTTGAATTTAACTGGGTTTGTTTTAAGTCTTAAATACCGTTCTTTCCAGCGTTACCGTTTTAGTACATTTGTACTAAATTTAGTACATTTTCTACGTGTAAGTACAAAAGTACATTTTATAGGGATATTGGTCAAATTTAGTACATTTCACACGAGCGCTCAAAAATTTAATTTCTTTCATGCACTAGGACCATCTAGTATAGATAACCGCTGAAAGTTACGCTGGCCTTGTTTGAATGAAGAAGCAATAGGAATCTTTACAGGAACCTTTAACTTTAAACTCTTCTGCCTCCGTCACACGGATCGCTGGTATTTCCCTGCCGGCCGCAGAAATCACAAGCGTCTAGCAATAGAGGCAAATTTTCGATGTGATACCGTACATGCGCAATGGTGAAACAAGAATAATAAGTATTATTATGACTTTGCATGACCCTCCGCTCGCTTCGTACGGGGACGCAATCAACAACAACTAACCCAAGACTAACCCAAAATTAGGAAAAAAAGTTAATTAATGAAAAACAAACATAACCTTAAAAAAGTTAAACAAAACATCTCTCTCGACCCACATAAATGACAGACAAACACCCTGCCTACTACACTACTGAAGGTGTTTCGCTAGAACTTAAAGACGTGGATAATTCCGATATTTCGGCCATATTACGCATGCAAGGTATCGCATCGAAAATTTGGCTCCTATCGGTAGATGCTTTTCAGAAAACCCCGAGCGTCTGCTTTGAACATATTTTAATTTCAGTTAGCTTAGCTGTTGCTGTTAGTTGGCAGTTGGCGTTTATTTATCTTGCCTCTTGTGTTTCAGATGTTTATTTTAAGTTAAGAATTTTGTTTTGTTTAATATTAGTCTTTTTCTTGTTTTTGGTTTTAAAAATATATGTATTCGCAACTATAAAGGACCTGTAAGTTTCATTTCTATACAATTACTTAACCTACAAAATACACTTTGCCAACGAAAGCGAGCTTACAGCTTTTAATTGGCGATAAAAAAACAAAGGGGTCTAGCCATAAGGGGTCAAATTTTCGATGCGATAACGTGCATGACCGAAATATCGGAATTATCCATATCTTTACGTTCTAGCGAAACTCCTTCAACGGCTCGGTGGTGTAGTCGGCAGAGTGTTTGCCTGTCATTTCTGCGCTGCGGGTTCAATTCCCGTGGGTCGCGACAAATGTCTTGTTTACCTTTTTTTTAAATTATGTTTGTTTTTTATTAATTTACTTTTTTTTCTTAATTTTGGGTTAGCTATAAGTTAGTTCTTGTTGATTGCGCCCCCGTAGCGAGCGAAGGGCCATGCAAAGCCATAATAATGCCTATTATTCTTGTTTCGCCATTGCGCATGCACGGTATCGCATCGAAAATTTGACCCCTATGGCTAGACGCTGTTAAAAAAGTGTTTAGTACAATTTAGTACATTTTCGGGATATTTGTAAGTACATTCGTAAAATCGTCTGCGGTAACACTGGTTCTTTCATCTGCACAGTACACGAAAATTCATCTGTTGTTCTGCCGACCCTATAGCCATACTGACGAGCCGTAATACGGCGAAACGCGTCTATGCATAGGTCATTAGATAAAATAAAAAGTAAGTAGTCTTAAGATGGGTCGGCGTCGGCATATAAACTTGGTTAATCCGACGGTGAACTTGAGCCACATGACACATGACGTCAAGGTTGTTCGGTTCGAGGGCGAGGGTTTCGTCGTGGTGACATAAAAGGTCGCTTCGGAATTAAATTGGGTATGTAAGTCGTAATCAGGACAGGGGTAGTTAGTTTACTGTTGTTGTTGTAGAACATACTTGTGTTTCTGTAAAGGATTGTATGTGTCGTCTATTTGCTTGTAGATGTTGATGTACCGAATTTATGTTTGTATTTAGGCCTTGTATGTTGCAGAAATCTATTCTAAATTGATTGGGCATCTTTGCTGTCTCTGAAATGCGGAATGAAGGGCTCCCAGGGCCATCCAGCGCCCGGAGATCCGAATGGCCGGGGAATTTACTCCCGGAATATTTTGATTCTGGAAGGAACATCATGTGCTTTATAAGATCCTTTACACAAATAGTGCACTATATAAAAATCGGCTTCTCCTATTGGTCGATCAGTACGGCCCTCCGCTCGCTTCGCTCGCTACGGGGGCTCAAGAAAAGGAAACTAACCAGGTGCTAACCCAATCTAACCCAAGACATACCCAAAAACAAGAAAAAAACTGTTTAGAATCATAATCTTAAAAAATAATAGAAAAAGCTACGGGGTTTGAACCCCAGCCATCCATGTGAGACCCAACGATCTAAACCTCTACACCACGAGAGCTCTTGACAGAAAACGATTGCATCACGAAGACATATTGTAATACGAGATGGATCGACCAATAGGAGAGGTCGATTTTTATATAGTGCACTATTTGTGTAAAGGATCTTAAAATGCCCATCATGTCCATATGCTCCTACTGTATATATTGTGATTCGATGATGTAAACAGAATACCTTTGATCCAGTAATGTTAATTGTACCATTATTTTTGTAAATGTACCATAATTTCAAGCCGTATGTACCATTATTGAACTACGAATAGTTGGCAACGCTGAAACGATCTTCAATCCAGTGTTGCCATTCGTAGCGACTTGTCGCGAAAATAGCGACTTTTTGATTACTCTGAAACATAGCGGCGATTTACAAAACAAGCCTATTTTTAGCGACTTTTTCGAATTTTGAATTAGGTTAGGGAGTTTTGTTAATCATTGTTTTACGATTTGGAATTATGGTATTTATCTTGTTATTCAAATTATAATTGAGGACCGAGAGCCACTGTCATGTCTACTCTATCGGCTCGGCTCGGATTAGATCGCATCAGTTGTGGTCCGGGGTCCGGGACTTCCCCGAAATCGATCGGTCTGGTCAAAACCTTTTGTTTTTGTTCCATGTTCCATAACGTATGTGTTCGTTTGTCTAAATGCAATTTAGAGTGCATTTACCTTCTGCTATGGGCATTATCCTTTATACCAACTGCTAATCAATCTTTAACTAATACATGATAATTAAATACTAAAATGATTAGTTTTGTCTTTTGTCCAACGTTTTTCTTATTGGGTGTGACTAATTAAATTAGTTTTTGATGTGTTGTGTGTAACGTTGTTAGTTTTAGTGAAAACATTATTTCGTTTTTTCCTACATTTTTATTAAGTATTTTCCCCTTCCAATTTTATGCACCAAAATAAAAAAAAATCCTGTTCTGTAAAAAACACAACACATGTGTTTTTTTTCAGTATACTACGCCCCTGTCTGCGTCAGGAGAAAGTAGCGACAAAGTAGCGACTTTTCACACCAGGTTGTAGCGATTTTTGGCTTTGCCACTCTGGCAACACTGCTTCAATCAGCTGTTGCTGCTAGCAGTAGCTGCTTTTGACTTTTGAGTTTGAGTCCAAAAATATTAAATATTACGGGAAGAAGAAAAGAAGCAGTAAATTTAGCTTAATTTAAACTGAATTATAATTATACTTAACTTTAAATACTTTAGTTGTCTGAAATATAGGTAACAACACATTTAAAATATATTGGTAGTTAACTATTTAATAGGTTAGTTGTCAATATTTTCATGTAGAAAAAAAAACGTCAAAATCTTAGTAATAATACCTGAACTCAAAATGGGACTTACTCATTATCTACAATTACTGATAAAATATTTCAGATAAAATAAAAACTACCCGGTATGTCATATCACAAACATCATGGAGTCAGAGGTCGTGGAAAAATATTTAGCACCCGAAACTATCAAGAAAATAGAGATATTAACAGGGAAAACTTAGTAGAAAATTCACATGTATCAAAAGGCAACCATACCCATTCTTTTGATCAAAGAAAGCATTTCCACAACATATCGAAACATGACAATAATTGTTGCCGAGATATCAGAATAGGACTAACTTTAACTGAAGCAGATAACGAGTTTTTTCAAGATTTAAAAACTATATATCAGATGTGTAAGTATTTTAAATAGTTTTATATTCATTATACCAAATCTTTAAAATTTTAGTAAAAAGAAGCCCCCCAGTTATTTCCAAACTAGAAATCTACTTCAGCAACAGTGTAAACCCTTATGAACAGTTTCTAAGACTCTTGTATAACTGCCAAGATTTCTATAATGCAAAAAGTAAATCTCTGCCATTGTTTCTAATAGAAGAATTCATAAGGTGGTCCAAAACATATAGAAATAAAATTGGACATCTGTTAACTCCTGATTTAAAAATTGATGCCTTTAAGATAATTACAAAGCAAAATATGCAGTCTGTAACTAAGCTGATTGTTGAAATATTTGAAATGGCTCAAGATGGTGATATTTTTATAGACAGTATTCATTGTTTCATAGAGAGAAAACAGTACAAAGAAGTAAGTATATTAGTAAGACCTTTTGTTACTTGCTAAAACAATAAATGTAATTTTAAAAATATTTAGGGTCTTGTCATTATTAAGTTCCTCCAAATTTGAAGGTTTCTGCCTATAGGTACAATGAAAAGGCCATCTTCTCTGAAGAACAAAAAAAATCTTGGATGAGCCATTATTTTTGTGTTAAATGCCGGATTTAAGAATTTATTTTGTAGCACTTATTTGTACACACCACACCTAGGTTCCTAAAGTAGCATATAAGTATAATAAAATTGCTGTAAACGCTACATTTTCAGGCAAGAAAATAAGTTCTAAAAAAACTGATTTAAAAACAATCTGATTACGCAATGCAGCATATGTTTCTTAATACAAAAGGTAAATGGTTTATTCCCTATGCAGATCTAGCTGCTCCTAGGACGCATTATTTTTTTTTTATGGCAGTGGCACACACACTAAAGGTAGACCCTATGGCGCTCGACGAGCGGTGTGTGTGCGAAGATGTTGATTGACATGCCTCTTGAATATTTGTAAGTTGTAATTAGTGGGAAACAGATGTCCTGGGAGTAAGTTCCACAGTGATGCAGTGCGCCAGACAAAGGAGTTCTTGTAAAGCGATGTTCTAGGTGTTTCCAGTTGTATGACGAACTGGTGCGCTCTTGCCATCTGTCGTGACTGTCTGACAGGAGCTGCCAGGGGCGGGATGAGGCGGACCAAATCCTGGGAACATCTGCCGTGAAAGTATCTGTAAAACAGAGATATCTCAGCTACATGTCTGCGATGTTCCAGACTATCTAGATTCTGGGTCGCCGACGAGACGCACAGCGCTCTTCTGAATGGAATCCAGCAGCTTTAGGGTGTGCTTTGGTGCGGCACCCCAGATATGTGAGCAATATTCTAAGCACGGTCTTATTTGCGCTTTGTAGAGTAAGAGCAACTGCTGCGGTGTATAGAGTTTTTTGTTGCGAAATAGCGCACCAAGCTTCTGGGAGGCTGATTTTGCGATGTTAGCAACGTGGTCATGCCAGGACATATTGCTGTTGACCGAGATACCCAGCAGTCCGATTGACGAGGATGAAGGAATGGTCGACCCTGCCATAATGATGTCGGGGCCTGCTGTATTGGCCCTCTTGGTAAACGTGGCTGCTTGGGTCTTTGCTGCATTGAACTGGACCAAATTTCGGTCGCCCCAAGTTTGAACTTTCTCCAGGTCTTGATTAATTGCTGTAATCTGCTCCTGTCTGCGGTGATGAGTCTCAGTCGCTGGTAAGGGATTTTGTGATCTAAAGTGGGAGACAAGGATACTGTCATCTGCAAAACTGTAAACAATATTATTTGTTACGGTCAGCAGGTCATTAATATAGATGAGGAACAGAGTTGGTGAAAGTATTGCCCCTGAGGCACGCCCGCGTTGATGGTGAATGTGTCCGAGATGTGTCCATCGACTGCAACGTGCAGAGATCGGCTGTTAAGGAAACTGACAAGCCAGCTGCAGAGAGAGGCTGGCAGTCCGAAGGATGGTAGTTTGTTGAGCAGTCCGTCATGCCAAACTCTGTCGAATGCCTTTGAAATATCCAACGCAATCGCTTGAGACTCTCCGTAGTTCTCAATTGCCCTACTACATATATGAGTGACATAGGCCAATATATCTCCTGTCGACCTCTCTTTGCGAAAGCCGTATTGATTATCGCTGATTATTTTGTTGTTCTCGAGGTACTTGAGTAGTTGCTGGTTGACTACACGTTCCATGACTTTGGAGATTATTGGAAGCAAGGCAATTGGGCGATAGTTTGAGGGCGTGGTTTTCTTGCCTTTTTTGGTACAGGTTGCACTCGAGCGACTTTCCAAGAAGATGGGTAAATCCCTTTTCCGTAAGACAGAGAAAAAAGCCTGGATAAAACGGGTGTTAGTTCGTTGGCGCAGTTCTTTAACACGATGGCAGGTATTCCGTCCGGTCCTGATGCCTTTTGCGTATCTAGATTTTTAAGGATTTTACGAATATCACGGTGATGAAATTTGACTTCTGCCATGGTAGTGTTGATGTTCGATATGGTGGGGAGAGTCTTGCCTTGGGGGACGTTTAAGGTAGCGTGCGAAGAAAACATTTTGGCGAGCATGTTTGCTTTTTCCTTGGCTGTAGTCGCCGTGATGCCACGTTCGTCTGTCAAAGGTGGGAGAGACGTTTTTGTAAAGTTGTTACTTACTGCCTTTGCTACTGACCAGAAATTCCTGGAGCCACTGGGGCATTGCAAAAATTTATTCCTGATCCTTTGATTGTGATTGTCCTTAGTTTCGTCGAGAACACGCTTGCATTCGTTTCTTGCTTCGACAAAATAATTGCGATTTTCAGCGGTCTGATTTTGCTGCCAGTACTTGTAGGCTTGCTGTTTCCTACCCACAGCTCTTTCGCATCTTCTGTCGAAACAGGGCTTTCCTTTTGATGGTAACTTGATGGAATTTGGGATGTATGCTTCCATTCCTGAGGAGATTACTTGCGTGATATTTTCGCAGCAGACAGACGGGTCGTCAGCGCCAAAGCAGGCGTCGAGCCAAGGAAAATCTAGGTAGAACTCCCTTAGATCGTCCCAGTTTGCAGAATTGTAATGCCAGATTTTGCGAGGCAATGGTGGATCCTTCTGTGTGAGTGGCAATTCACAAACCGTTGTAATAAGTTTGTGGTCGGAAGTACCTAATGGCGGACCAACTGTAACTGTGTACTGGTCAGGATTGGTGGTTAGAAACAGATCCAGGAGGGCATGGGTCATATTGCCACTTTATTTGTAAATTAACCCATTTATTTTTGTATTGGAATACACTATTCACATGTAAATCTTCGAGAAGCATTTATACATCCTTTACAGTTGCCAAACGATCAGGCTATTTAATGTTAACTACAAGTAACAGTGTGCACATACATGTGGCTACTAATTTATGTTTGATTGATTTTTAGGGTTGCGGTTATAATTTGGGTTAGCTCTTGTTGGTTGCACCCTCAAAGTGAGCGGAGGGCCATGCTTGAAGTGTATCATTAGAACCCGAAATATTTCATGCATGGCGCTTTGCTAACACACATTTTAACAATCGATGCCCGAACATATTGCACCTTTTAACTTTTCCCATAAGAAAATGTTCTTATTTTTATATGGAAAAGTAGTAGTGAAAGTTTATTCGTTCTACAGCAATTTAACATCGAAACTGAAACTTTAGGGGCCTTTTGTGACTCAAATGAGGTGCGTCCAAAAATGTTTTGGTTTAAACTACTCTATTAGACACCCCCTTTCTATTACAATTATTTATTTTGCAAAAGCAAAGGTACTTAATATTGACAAGACCCAATACTCAAAGTTCAATAAAAATGTTTTTAGGCTTGCCAATATGCAGCTATCTTAGGTCTTCATAACAAATTTTCTATAGAGGAATTCCTAGTACCCTTAGTACTTCAAGATAAACTTCACAATGTTGATGATTTCTTGCATGGCAGTCAGAGACACCAAACCGAGTTAGTAGAATTTTTAGACTCTGTATTGAGTAACACTTCAGTGAGAGATGCTATGGGACAATATATTGAGTATGTAATCAGTTTGATCTTTTAATCAACCAGTATTTATATTAATAGCCAGTAAGTTATGCTTATTTTAGTGAACGAAACATACCAGAAGTTAAATATGACAAGATCCATGGGAAACCTTGGAAAAAACTTATTGTGAGATTAGTAAAGATGTTTAAGTTATCTAGTGATTTGACACCAAACTTAAACCGTAGACGAAATGAAGGGGCTCTGCAGTTTCTGCTGCATAAAAGATTTGTAGAAAATAGCTTCGGTAAGTTTTAATTTATTTTTAACAATAGGTATTTATCATTTAAATAAAGCTAATAGCAGATATATGAGTCTTGTGACATGTATCTACAGGTATCTACAATTTTGCAAATTTTCTTTTTTTCACTAGGAAGGGAATGCCTAGACTAGCGTAGTTTAAGCCTTAAAAATTATTGGATGAACCATGTTATGCTAAAATAGTTCCAAATTCCGCACCAATTTGCAGCAGAGCTTCACAAATACTTTCATACCTAACCTGAGAATAATTATAATAATAGTTATTAGTAACAGCTCTAAATCAAATTACAAAACAAAATTCAATATTTTGTTTTATTTTTTGTTTATTTATTCAAGGGACATAACATTTACATTTATCGGCGGCCTTATCAATTAAACTTGAACAACAACGCAAGCGCTTCTATGTACTTAAAACCTCTAACAGAACCGGAAATTATTGAGTATATTTCATCCTTAAAACAAAACAGTGCCCCTGGTATGGATGGAATATCCAGCAAACTAATAAAGGTCATTGGACTTATATCTGCTGCTTCTAAAATCCAAAAATCTTCGGTTTTTGTTAGCAATCTCTCAACAGAAGTCAGTTCAGACAAGCTCCTAGAATACCTGAAGAAAACTTTTGGAGAATCACATACACATACTTTTAAGCTGGAACAACAATAAGTAAACTCTGGAAAATATAATAGCTTCAAGATCGATGTGGACCCTACTATTGCTAATCTCTTGCTAGATTCATCTAATTGGCCAGATCAAATTGTAATAAAAAAATTTAATTTTTTTCGGAAGGCAATACTCGTCCGTACCAAGTGGACACCAACAATACAGAAACAGGCGTCAATAGCAGTTTTTCTTTACTTCATGTGAACATGCAGTGTCTTTCGGCTAAGTCAAGCAAAGTGTAAGTGCTCCTTGCCATAGAACAGCCGGATATCTTTTGCACTTCAGAACACTGGATGTCACAGGCTCAAATCACTTCTTATTTATTGTGTGACTATCAGTTGGTAACATATTTTTGTATGGCGGTGGTGCTATTTATACTAAAAGACCTTAAACGGCTATAAGATAATTTGCTCAAACACTTTTCAATAGAATTCTGCTTTGAATGTTGTTCAATGGAGTTTAGAATTATGGATACCAAAATTGCTTTAACTGCAATCTGTAGGTCTTGTACTCATAATACCATTGGTGTTTATAATATATTTATAAACCAATTTCATAAACTAATTGATTACTTGAGTGTAAGATTTGAGAATATTATTTTGTATGGGGATCTTAATGTGAATTGGCTGGTTGATTGTTACTTTAATACCCATTTAATAGATTTAATGGAAAGTTATACATTGAAGTCAATCTCGAAGTCAATACTTCTCTTTGAACAAACACATATATCCTTTAACTTCACACCCTCTGCTATTGATTGTGTAATCACAAATCACCCCAATAGGTTTAATGCCAAGAATGTATTGACCAATGTAGCTGATCATTTAGGACAATCCATTAATATTGTAAACCTATCCAAATTAACATTACCAAAGCCCATGAAAACTGTTATCTATAAGCGTTTGTTTAACGAAGGCAATTTATTTAATTTAAAGCATTTTCTTTCCACGAATGATTTTTCCAAAATTTATACTACTGAAGACGTTAATAGTGCATGGAACTTATTTCATAACGATATAATATATCTACTAGACCTAACTTGTCCCATTTCAAAAGTTGTTATTAATACATCTCAAACCTACAATAAATAGATTAACCAAGTCATTCTAAACGAAAGTGAGGAATTAAAGAACCTCTTTTGAGGAATTAAAGAAACTCTAATTCAGTAGAATTACAGGAACTTTACAAGGAAACTAAAAAAAAAGTTTAAACAAAATGTTGACTTAAGCAAAAAACATTTTAACAAAATAAAATTTTTAACTCTGATAACCCAACCAAAGCTATTTGGCAAACAGTTAATTTGAACCTTAATAAAAATAACACAAACAAAACTCCCTCTGCTATACAAAATGATAACATAACTTTGGTTAATCCCTTTCATGTGGCTAATGCCTTTTGTGAATATTTTAATTTTTCAGCGGCCAAATAGAAATAAAAGAAAAATATAACATCTTTTTATATGGCACCCATTGAATTACATGATATACGGGAGGCCATGAAACTATTAAAAAGTAAAAAGGCGGTCACCGATAATGAAGATTTGCCACTATACGCTCTTGATTATATTTGGGACTATATAAAATACCTGTTGTGCTATATTTTTAATCTATTTGATTGTATTAAAATTCATAATATTAATTTAGACAACCGGTCATGGTAAGGTTTTATACAATATCTCTATATTTACATTATTGCCCTTTCTATTTCCGGAGCGATGTAGATTATCCCTCCAGAATAGGCGTTAACAACTCCTTCGAGTTGATCACGATCACGTTCTAGAATTCAGTATTAAGTAGTCTCTCGATCCTCAACCATGTAAGTCGCGCCAAGGGCGCTCCCGTTTCCCGCCGCCATGGTGCTAAGCCGCCATGCCGGACAAGTTTTCACGTTTTGAGACCTCATAATCCCTCTAGTTCTCTACTCAAGTGAATTGTGGTATCCAGCCATAGTCATCATCGTCTCAAGCCTACAAGTAAGGTATTTATCGGCACCCTGTCTGCCATTATCCTCAATCAAGTATGACGCTGTGTACTGGCCGAATCTCAAGTAACGCTGTACTAGCGCCCCATTGGTCTCGTCCATGGGAGTTCTCATAATCGAGTCTCGTCTCGAATCTCAAGTAAGTAAACACATACGTTTACATTCACATCTCTCAAACGCAGTACCATCGCTGTGCTAGCGTTCCATTGGTCTTAGCAATGGGTGTTCAACATTCTTTATCAGAGTACAACACTGGATTGCTATACTTTGGCCTTATTCTAATATAAGGATTACACGGCACTTGTCTGCCAAGATTCTCTATGCTTTATTACAATACAAAAGAAAGAAAGAAAGAAAAATATTTATTGTGCAACAATTATAAACAATATCATTACACAAAAGGCAAACATTAAGCGTTCTTCCATGTTACCATCATTACACAAAAGGCAAACGGTAAGCGTTCTTCCATGTTACCTGCACACAAAAATTTACACCATAGCTTGCATTAAATGTCTCTTATAGCTTCTTTTAAATGTCTCTCTAGAACTATTCAAAATCATATTGTAAGCATCCGAATTCAAAAAATCTACAGCCAGGAATGCAAAACAGTCTCTAAACTTGGCCGTTGAGGGAGGAACATCATACCTGACAACACCTCTAAGATTCCGGTTAGGTATATCCTGTCTAGCAGTTATAAGCTGCCAAAGATAAGCTGGGCGTATCTTTTTAAAAATACTATACATAAACGATGCAAAATGAAGCATAACCCGCTGTTCGAACTTTAAATGCCCGCCATGAACATATGTAGGGGTAATATGGTCAAACTTACCCACACAATACACATATCTAATACACGAGTTCTGAGCCATATGAATTATTCGCTGAAATTCAGCAGTTAAAAATCTATAATAAACAACATCACAATAGTCCAACAGGGGATCTATTAAGGACTCGATCTGCATCAATTTAATTCTCTCTGGAAGAATATATTTAAGTGCATGTAACCTTTTTAATTTTATATAAACAGCTGTTAATTTTCTCGCGACATGAGCCTCAAAGTTCAAACAGCTATCAAAGGTCCCGCCAAGATTTCTAGCCTGATCAACCCAAGGCACTTCTACATCATTTAGATGAACTGTAGTAAAGATATATAACTGGAATTTATTTCTAATTGCTTTTGATCATATTATTAAATACACACTTTTTTTGCATTCAGTCTGAGACCATGATTGGTAGACCATTCAAAAACTCTATCAAGATCCCCATTCACCCTGCCAACAGCCAAGCTCGACTCCTCAGGCCTAAAAGCATACAACAGCTGTGTATCATCCGCGTAGATGTGTGCGGAGCAAAACCGAACGTGATTAGGCAAGTCTGATGTATATAGACTGAACAATATAGGTCCCAGGATACTTTCTCGTGGAACTCCGTATTTTACTGCCACTGATTCGGATCTCACTCCACCCACCTCCACTATCTGTGTTCTATGACCCAGGTAACTCGCAAACCAGAGGCACACCTGCTGAGACATACCACAATAATGCAACTTTGCAAGCCTCATCTCATGATTGATCAAGTCGAATGCCCTGCTGTGGTCAAGCAAGACGAGGCAAGACACCAACGACTGATCAGTATTTCGAGAGATATCCGCTGTGACCCTGCTCAGAGCCGTTGCAGTACTATGGCCCTCCCTGAAGCCCGACTGAACAGACGGCAGAACATTATTAGCAGAAATAAAGTCATTCAACATGTTGGACACTAATATTTCCAACATCTTACCCAAGATTGGCAAGATGTTTATGGGTCTAAGTTCACTTAACTCCCTTATTTTTACAGCCTTAGGTAATGGTCTGATAATGGAAGTCTTCCAGATAGCTGGAAATTGTCCTGACTGTAAGAAAATATTATACAAAACAGTAACTATCGGCACAATAAAGTTAAGACTAAATAACAACATATCATAACTTAGATCATCAAAACCCTTACATTTTGATTTAATGCACTTAAATGCTTGGTATACATCATACTCGGTAATATTTTTGAACAAAAGTGTACTTCCTCCCAAGGCCAAGTTCAATTTATTATTCTTATAGTAGTTCAATGTGGGGCAATTAACAGGCTCAGCCGGCTGACCAATACTTGCAAAATGATCACTGATTTGATCAACATCCTTTAAATGATTTTGAATTGCAATATCACTTAGAATGAACATTCCATGCATTAAGTTTTATCCAAGTTTTTTAGAGTCTTTTTGGATTTTTAGTAGTCCAAACGACATAAAGGCTTTCTTTTCACTTCTTATAGTGAAGGATAAGTAATTCTATAACGTTTTTCTATATTTTTTGCACGCCTTCTTTTTTAATTTTATCATCTCTTTGATTGTGTCTGTAATATATGGCCTAAATTTTTTTTTAATATGAACAGTTTTCACCGGCGCATGTCTATCAAAAACTCCAACCAGCAGCCTGTTAAGAGCATCAACCTTGGAATTAGGTGATTCCTGTATCAAAATGCTTTCTAAGCCAATTTGATGCATTTCTACCTCACAGTAATATTTATCATGTTATTATCTCACAAATCCTCTACACGGATTTCAGCTTACT
The DNA here is from genome assembly GCA_016904865.1 of Pissodes strobi. Taxonomy (NCBI): domain Eukaryota; kingdom Metazoa; phylum Arthropoda; class Insecta; order Coleoptera; family Curculionidae; genus Pissodes; species Pissodes strobi. Next base: position 364,490 of record MU182145.1, read on the forward strand.
TATGCTACCTGCATAGCATGTTTTGTAATCATTTTTGCGTGTATAAAATCCGCATTCACCAGGGCATCCGTGTCATGCCATATGCATATATAACTGCATACCATTCAAACCACTACATTCAAGTCATTCATATTTGCAAAAAATTGAAGTTCATTGTATATAGAAGCTACAACAGAGACTTAGTAAGTGTTTAAAGTAACTTTTCCTGTGCTGGAAAATAAACTGCTGAACGAATTGAATGTTGCTCGTCAATTGGTGAACATAGTGTACATAGTAGCTTATAGGTGGACCTTAAGGTAATATTTATTTATTTATTTATTTATTTATTTATTCATAATTCTCAACAAGAAAACAATTACAGAGAATGTATACCAAATCCATATAAAATAAATACAAATACAATACGCTCAGTGCAATGCCCGTATACATACATATACATACATATATATACATACATACATACATACATACATATACATACACACACACACACATACACACATATACATATATATTACAAAACTGTAATTCAAATATTAAATATTTGTTGAACATCTCTTTTAACTAAATTAATATTTGTTCTAAATATATCAATTGCCTGGCTTACATTGTTTGTAACATCACACATCCTGACAATCGGTGATCTAAACTGCCTGTTAGTTCCTGGACATATAAAAGTAAATGGTTGTGAATTTCGAGTTCTTACATCTGGTACCTTAAAATTTATTTTACTAAGTATGTTAGGATCACCAATCTGGTAGTGCACTATTTTATACATAAACATAACATTGTGTAACTTTCTTCTAGCTTCCAGTGTGGCAATATCATGCCTTAGACAAAGCACATCATATGGTATGTCGTTTGGATAGATTCCATACATTTTAAAATGCAATAGGCGCACAAACTTTGCCTGCCACCTTTCTATGGCTTTTATGGCTACCCTGTAACAAGGGTCCCAAACGACATCGCAATATTCAAGTTTAGATCTGATAAAAGTATTATATAAAGTTTTTAACGCATTTGCATTCATATCTTTGGTACTACGATATATGAAACCCAGCAACCGCAGGGCTTCATTACAAGTCGTCTCAACATGAAGATTAAAGTTCAACACTGGATCAAACCATACTCCCAAATCTCGCATCTCCTTGACCACAGTCAATTCAACACCTTTTAATTTATATTTGAACTGAATTTGATTTTGTGTATTGCGGGAAGTAAAGCACATGACAAAACATTTTTTTACATTCAAAGCCAGCAAGCTCTCAACTGACCATTTGAATATTTGGTTCACATCATTTTGTAGTGCAGTGCAGTCATCCATTGTAATTATATTTTTAAATATTTTAATATCATCTGCATAGATCAGTACTTCAGAATTTTTTATGTTCTTTATGACATCATTAATAAAGACCACAAACAGCAATGGGCCCAGGTTCGAACCTTGCGGTATACCTGATTTTGGCACGTATGGTTCCGATCTATAATTATTATGCACAACTATTTGCTGACGGTGAGACAAATATGACTGTATTACATAAATTAAGTGCATATCAATGTTGAGTTCAAGAAGTTTATAGATTAATAAATTATGATCAACCCTATCAAACGCTTTCTCAAAGTCAGTATACACAACATGTACTTCATCGAGTCTTTCTAGCGAATTAGAAATGTATTGTGTTAAGTTTATTAGGTTTGTGCTTGTGGAATGTTTTGGCACAAAGCCATGTTGTAGAGGTGTAATTTGTCCACTTACATCTGAAAAAATAAAGTTATATAGAACTGACTCGAAGAGTTTAGAGAAGTTCGATAGGATGCTGATTGCCCTATAATTTGCGATATCATTCCTGTCATCTTTTTTGTGGATTGGTATTATTTTGCACTGTTTCCAAATAAAAGGAAAAGTACCTGTATTTATGCATAAGTTAAAGATATAAGTTAGTATAGGTGCAAATACATATTTACAGTCTTTTACTAGGTAAGCTGGTATGTTATCTAGCCCCATTGTTTTCTTGTTTTTTAATTTGTTTATAATAGACATTACCTGCTTTTCTGAGATATTTATATTGGCATTGTTGTAATGCCAATTAGAACCCAGTGGGTCCATTGCAGTTTGATTATCCAAGTAAACACTCTTAAAGTATTGTGCGAATGTTTCTGCTACTTCTGGTTCAGGCACCTGTGCTCCCCTATAATTCATATTTCCTGGAATTCTGGAGTTTTTTCTCTTGTTATTAATATATCTGAAAAATTGTGACGGGTCTTGTGTTATGTTGTTTTCCAAATTTTTAATATAGACATTTTTGGCATTTTTTATTTTAGTTTTTAAGCTATCTCTAATTGATAGATAATCTGACTGACATTGAATAATACCTGTTTTTCTAAAGAGTTTGCGATTCCTAGTTTTGGCTTTTATTTGTATGATTATTTCCTTTGTGAACCAAGGGGGATACTTATTAACCCTAATGCATGTCTTTGGTACACACATATCAAAGACTGCGTATATCTTTTGATAAAATTGGTCTAATGCCTGGTTAGGATCCCTGCAGGTCCAAAGTATTCTCCAATCTGTTCTTGAAAATAGACCGTACATAAGTGGGAAATTTGCTTTTTTAAAGTTGTATTGTTGTGAGCCTCCTAACCTTGATGTGCACTTGTCCAAGGCCATGCTAAAGCAACACTCCAAGGGTGGATGATGTTCATCAACTGTCGTCAAAGGTTCATTAGATAGTGAGATTTTACAATTAATGTTAGTAAGTATGACATCCAATGTATTCCCATTGCTATTTTTTACTTGATTCATTTGATACAAACCTGTTATATGCTGAAACTGTAAGAAAAGATTTGTTAGATTATTATTAATGTGACCATAATCGGGCATGTTTAGATCACCCAAAATCACACATTGTTTATTAAAGTTATAATTAAGTACATCCTGTTCAAAAAATTGAAATAATTGTTCAAATACAGAAAATGTTTCACCTGGTGGAAGGTAAAACAAGCAAACGAGCATGGTTTTGCCATTAAGAGTGATTTCGCAACACAGTACCTCTAGGTTTCTAATATCGTGTTCCAATTGTCTTTCCGTGATTTTGATACAGGGAGACTCCTCTATCAATAAGAGCAACCCCCCTCCTCTGCGTTTACCCGTGCGCCCTATATCCCGATCCTGTCTGATGGCATAATAGCTATCACTCACAATTTCGCCCGTAAGTATACTGTCCTGTAACCATGTTTCTGTCAGCGCGATTATTTTATATCCACTGCTGTCAATTTTCTCAGAAATCTCTCCTATTTTATTTTTCACACTTCGTACATTTTGATAGTAAAGTTCAATTATTTTTTTATTATTATGGTCACTTACTGCAACTGCTTTTGGTAGTACATCTGGTAGAAGGCTTTCAGTAGAATGTATTAGACTGCCCGTGGTTCCAGTCGATCTAAAAAATTTCGTCCAAGACTGAAATCAAATCTTTCAAATGCAACCCCTCTGGGCCAGAACGATGCATTATAAATAAGGTCTTTATATTCCGGTATAACACCTACCATAAACCGTGGTTTTCTCGACTTCTGAATTTTAGGAGTGCATTTTTTTACTTCTATTAAAATTTCATCACTTTTAGTTTGCTTAGCTATGTAGTTTTTCATCATTTCCTCTGTAACACCTTCTCTTAATCTCGATACAAACAGCCATATTTTAGTATTTTGTGGTGCTGTTAGCATACAATCAGACTCAATTTCTTTCGTTCCCATATTTGTGGTTTGTTTTTTCTTGAAAAACTTTTTCGGTACATCAGCAAACCCACCATTTTGACTGAGGGATTGGCTATTGTTTACAGTTCTGTGTCTCTGGCGCTGCCAGGCACGGGATCCTCGTTGAAATTGAAAATCACGTTCACCATCTTTTTCATTTTCGGAGTCGGTCGTCTCGATGGCTACGCTGCTAATCACCGACCTACGTCTATCATCGGATTGGTTTTGGCTGTGTTCCGCCCGTTGCTGCTGCCCGGCTTGACCTTTACCTATTGATGCAGCAGTTTTTTGTTGTTGATGCCTGCCAATGTTTAGATTTTTTTTTAAATACTGATTGATTTTGATCAGAATTATTGCGGCTATTTTCAGCTGTTTCTGCCCTTTCTTTCCACATATTACGGTTCTCCTCCAACAAGACAATCCTGGCATCTAATTCTCTGATTATTTTAAGTAGGTAACTAATTTGTGTTTCCGCAGAAACTGCGTTTTCGAGTTCATCTTCCTCCGAGATGTGTTTGCATATTGCAACTTTAGCGTTTGCTGCCTGCACTAGGCACGCGGGGTGGAAACTACCACTGCACTTTACACACTTACTCACTTTCACTACAATTTTATTGCAGTGTTTGCAAAAACTAACTTCATTAAGTGGTTTATTACTAATTTTATCTCGTGTCGCTTCCCGATCACGACCAGTCGGCGCCATGTTGGATGCGCGTATGTCCCTGTTATTATTGCTTGTATCTTACTGTATTTCATCTCAAGGTTATCTCAGCTAACCGAGTTCATACATAGCAGTTCCGCAGGGACTTTAATGAGCATTTAACTGTACATAGCTTCAAGGTAATGTTTATAATCATATACTTGTTTAGTATTACAACTGTTTACGCAATGCTTTAGATTTTAAGAGTATTATTCTTGTCATATTCTTCAAGGTCGTTACTTTGCCTCAACTGAATTGTTCATATCGTAGCACTGACTATGTACAATCATTTAATGTTTATATTTTGTTTATTTATGAGCTTCCAGTTATTTTCAGGTAAAATAACTTATTAAAATATTCATATAATGTTAAAGCTTTTTGTTTTATTTACAAAATGACTTTAGAAATAGCCCTATGGTAAATTATAGTGCCTACGAGCTTATCTCTGTTTGTTTAGAAAATCGACCAAGATCGAATCTGAAACAAATTTGAAACATATTCTTTCATCTAAACAGCTTATCAGTGTCTACTACGCACTAGTTTGCAGTCACCTTAAATATATGATCTTGTGCTGGGGCCCGATATTGACAGAATATTTATTTTACAAAAAGGAATTATTAGAAAAATATTTTCACTCAACACTATTGAAACGTGTAGACCAATTTTTAAAAGTAAAAAAATATAAACTGTTTCTTGTATTGTTATAATGAAAGCGGCCATTCATGTAAAAAAGCATGAAGTAGAATTTCCTGAAGTTGGCAATTTTCACAATTATTATAAAACGAGGCAAAGTAATGACTGGCAAATTTTAAATTATAGAATGTCAAATTTAAAAAAAAAGTCCTCACTGCTTTAGCAGCTATGTTTTTAATAAACTACCTACTCAAATAAAAAAATCAAAATTCATTTCGTGCTTTCAAAAATCATTTATGTAATTATTTATATGAAAATTGATTTTTTCTACAGCCGCGCGCAAAATAACTAAATACTAAATTCAAATGAAATCGCAAAATCGACTAATGCCGTGGATCCTTATTTTGCGCTCTAGCGCGAACATGGAAAAGGAAATTCTCACTTTTTCCGTCTAGTGTGCTAAATGGTCATGGAAACCGAAGATAAATAAATGACAGTCGTGCGTTTGTTACAGTTTGTTGCTGGCAGTCCTGTTCTAAATATGCCAGAAGCCCGAACGTAATATGTCAAAACTGACAGTCACTCGCAAATTTCAGAATAAGTATAGAGAAAAATGTGCATTTAATTAAAAAAAATGCGGCTGTAGAAAAAGTTCTGTGTGTTTTTCGAGCGCAAAGTAAGATTGCCGTTTTCGAAAGATTACTGCGCTCCGCTACGCGTCGCGCAGTAACATTCTTTCTCAAGCGGCAATCCGTTACTTTGCGCTCTAAATACACAAATAACTATTATACATTTAATGAGTACTTTGCCACCTGAAATCTTAAACTAAATTTAATATTTTTTGATTGTATGTTTATTCACATTGTTGACGTAGTTAATTTAAGTCTTGGTAACCAATAAAACAATAAATAAATAAATGTTGCATTTTCCCTAATTAATAAAAACAGACCAGACTTCGACAGAATATTTATTAATCAATGTGATTCAATTCACTCTTGTGACAAAACTAAATATCTGGCAATAGTAATCGATCAACACCTGAAATGGACATATCATATCAACTATGTGGTAACCAAGATAAGAAAACTTGTATACAAATTTTACATCTTAAGAGAAATTCTAAGTGAAAAACTTACTATTTTAATCTACCAAGCTCTAGTTGAGTCCCTGTTACATTATGGGATTACGGCTTGGGGTGGTACCTATAAAACAAGCCTAAAACCACTGCAAGCTGTTCAAAATTACGTGCTAAAGGTTATATTCAAAAAAAAAAATTACACTCTACAGAACAACTATATAACAAAATACTTTTCAATATCCGTCAACTTTTTATTCTATCTGCATGCATATATATGCACAAAAAAGAGAAGTCAGAAGTGCATGTTAATCACCAACATAACACACGCAACAAATCTAATACGAATGTAACTATACCAAGCAGTCATAAGACTTTAAAGCTCAAATCTTTATGTAGTTTTGCTTGAAAATTCTATAACTTGTCACTATTAAAAATATAACCAAAAACAAACTTATTTAGTGATAACTGCAAATAATTTATTTTAAAAAAATATAAGCTTTTTGATAATATAAAATGAATTATATCACTGTAGAGTTTGTATTGTTGCAAATTTAATGATCCCTTAATTTATTTTCATTTTGTGTTCGATGGGCTCAGGATCTGGGTTGATTGGCTGTGCTTGTCCTAGCAGAATAATTTAAGAATAATTGTATATACTTTTAAAAATAAATAGTACCACTTGTGGCACATACAGGCATACACATTATGCCTAGGTGCCTCTTAACAAATTTTGTTAGAATTTAATAATGCTTTTGTAAATTATCCAAGATTGTAAATAATAATTGTAACAAAGGTTGATATAAATAAATAAAAAAATAAATAAATGAAAAATATTTATAATATAAAAGTATTCATCACTAGAGATAAAATATTAAAATAAGAAAAAACCCGAATAAACTACGACAGAACAACAATAACTTCATATCACATTACAAGTTAAGTTATTACAGATTTGCATTCATGATAATCTATTACATTGAGGCGATGACAAATTAAACACGGTCAGATTCAACATGTTGATTTCTCCTGGCATTCTAGTTATTGGTGATGACAGTTCTGGGTTTTTCGATGAATTCCGAATAAATACCAACTCTAACAAGTCAAAATTTGTTGATTATTTTACTACTAGTGCCAATTCCAGGCGTTAATGAGAAATTCTATCCAGATAGATGAACGTTTTCGCTATTTAAAAGTGCAGAAAATTGACGTTATTAGAATTAAAAT
>MU182145.1:381877-394596 GCA_016904865.1 Pissodes strobi
AGTTGGAACCCTATACTGTTGCTGAGTTTATGTCATAGGAGTGAATCATTCTATGTGTATGCAAACATGGTGTAATTTCTTGTATTATTGTGCTGTTACGATTACCTATTTTAACTATAACCCAGCAATGTCATTATTACCTTCTAATTGTATTACTTTCTAAATCTACCGTCCGCTATAGGGTTTGTACTTGCAATGCCTATTGAACTCTGGATTTTATCTTGTTTTGTCTTTTAACCATTTCATTGTCTTATATTTTAACAATTTTAAACTGTCCTTTAGTGTTCTCTATTTCTATTCCTATTGTGATTTTATATTCTATGTTTTATTTTTATTTTTATACTATGACGCCATTTGTTAAATACTCCTAAGTATTTTTTGTAATATAGGATTTTTGACTATGACTTTGACTTTGAATAAAATAATCCCATGGAAATTTGTACATGGATGAATAAATTAAATCTCTGCAAAATGATCTTTTAATATTTCTCCAGTGTTATGATGAGAAACTAATTCTCTAAATTTACTAATAAATATGTCCTCTAAGGCTATAACAAATTCAACAACATTTCTAAATGGTATGTTGGGGTTTGGGACATTCGGCAAAATGCACTAAAACATAGTTTTATCCACAACACCAAATCAGAATTTTTGCACTCGTCGCGCGTTTCGCTAACCATGTTTGCATCATCAGGAGATGATTAAAACTAAAATTAAAATCTACCTAACTCTCTTTTATACTACTGTTAGCTTAATCAAGCGGACCTAAAAAGAACCAATCCGGGAATCCCACTAGTCACGCTCGATCAACCAATTGGACTTATACGGAATAGACCCTCTATCTCTATTTAACTATTCTTACATTTAATAATTTCCATACTTTCACATGCGTCTAATAATCTCCTATCAGTTATATTATGAATTTATTTTAAATTTTTAATTGTTACTCTATGATTATTATCAAAAGCATGCTCGGCAACACTTGATTTTTCTGTTCTACCATACTTTAAATGAGCTGTGTTCCTTGAATCTCGTTTGTATAGATCTTCTAGTTTGCCCAACATATTTTTGGTTACAATCCATGCATCCAATTTCATATATTCCACTTCTTTCTAATATTTCAATTTTGTCCTTTGGACCACCTAAAAATTTCTTAATGTTGAACTGAGTTTGGCATACTAATTTTAAACCTACTTCCTGAAAGATTTTTTGGAGTCCTCTAGTATACTGAGGATTATATGGTATCGAGACATATTTTGTATTTTCATCCTGATTGACGAAAGAAGTGGAATCACGAATGGTCTTTCTAAACAAATGCCTATTAATTAGTCTATTTATTAAGTTAGTATTGAAACCATTAACTTTCGCTATATTGTTAATTGTATCCTTTTCATTATCAAATATTTCTCTGCTGAGGGGAAAGTTAACCATACGGTGTACCAAAAAATTAAAGCTGGCCATTTTGTGTTGGTCGCAGTGGAAGTAATCATTAGGAATATATCGGTTAGTGGCAGTACTTTTTCTATAAATATCAAATTCTAGTGTGTTATTATCGTTCCTAATCACTAAAGTATCCAAAAATGGAAGTTTGCCATTGTTCTCTACCTCATAAGTAAATTTAATGGTGGGGAAACGGTTGTTTAGTTTGGTTACAAAATCTTCGATATTAGCGGTTTTTGTGTCGAAAATCGCGAAAATGTCATCCACATACTAATACCATACCCTTGGAAAATATTCGAACTCCTGACTGATTTCATTTTCAAATTTACTCATGAAAAGGTTAGCTAAGAACGGCGATAAACAGTTGCTCATTGCCGTGCCTCCAAGTTGTTGGTTATTTTTATATTGAAAATTATTTTGATCCATGTAAAGTTTGGTTAAAGTCAAATATTCTTGTCTGATTTCGTTATCAAAACTGTTCATCTCAAGTAATTCACCAAGGTATTGCAAGGTCTGTGGGATTGGTACACTAGGGAACAATGAGCAAATATCAAAGGAGATTAAAATTTCACCTTCCTTAAGGTTCGTACCTTTAATTTTGTTTATGAAATCTAAGGAATTTAGTACTCCTGAATTATGTTGTTTTATAGGTAAATTTTCAAACTGGTTTGCTAGCCACTTGGATATATTATAAGCAAAGCTGGGCAAAATACTTTTGAAAAATATTTAAATACTAAATACTTTCTAAAAATTGAAAGTATTTAAATAATAAATACTTTCTTACAAAAGAATAAGCAAATACTAAATACTAAAAGTATTTAAATACTTTTAGAAGGCAAATACTTTATTTAAACATTTTGGAAAGTATTTACATACTTGGTAGATATTTAAATACTTCGTAAATATTTAAATTCTTTTGGCTAGTAAAATACTCTGACTGATGACAGGTATGTTAAATTATATATTTTATTAATATGAATACGAAAACTAGAAATATAAACAAACTAAAATACAATATACGTAATGCGCTTCATAACAAAAAAGAAGGAACAAACATTATAAATAGCACAAAGTTTCAAAAAGTAATATTTTAACTAAAAATTTTACTCAAAGAACTTTAAATCATATTATTTGCCTTTATAAGCACTAAATTTTCAAAGTTTTGATCAGATCAAACATTCTTTCTACAGTTTTATTTTTTTATTACTACTTACTTTTTTGGCATACCTTTAACAACATTGACGGGTGGGGATAGTGTAACACACGTGTTTATCTAGCCAATCAGGCGACGTTATTTAACTGGTGAGCCTGAACCCGAACACCGCTCGTCAATGTTGTTTACATTTGTAATTTTACATTTTCACTTCGCTACCCCAAACTAACCCAAGGCAAGCCAAAAACTAACTAATCTAATAAAAAAAGAAATATAAAGACCGGGCGTCGAAGCAATTACTTTGTCTTTTGCAGACGCGAGCTTCGACACCTGAGCCAAACTCTCACATTCCTGCTTTTCTCGAAAAGTTTTATACAAACACTTGTTGTGAAAAAATGTGTAAACAGATGAGGCTCCCCACAGCGGCAAGACGCTAGTGTTCTGTAACGCGGAGGCAGCCTAAATATGCAAACGGATATGCACACGTGGCGCGTGGATAGCGACCGACAATTTGACGAATTAAAACCTGTCAAACATAATATTTGCAAAACAAAAGGTATTTAAATACTTTTGGAAGTAGTTAAATACCCCACAAATATTTAAATACTTGTAGTAGAAGTTCGATACTTCAAAAGTATTTAAATACTTCCGAAAAGTATTTAAATACTAAATACTTCAAAATGTATTTACCGGTGCAAATACAAATATCAGTTTAAGTAAAGTATTTAAATGCTTAGAAGTATTTAAATACTAGTAAGTATTTACAAATTCAAATACTGCTCAGCTCTGATTATCAGTTGGCGATCTGTTGCCGAGACTATGGGACGCATTGCCTTCCCAGGTTTATGAATCGTGGGAAGACAATATAGTTTCGGCATAGTAGGATTGCTCACAGATAATTCGTATTTAATTTGATCAGAGATAAGGTTGCTACATTTCTTCAAAGTGTTTTCAACTTGTGTTACCATCTTAGATAACGGATTTCTTGCGATCTTGTTATAGGGCCCGGACTATTAAATTATCAACTCGTTCAAAATTTTCGCTTTTGTCTAATATAACAACCTTATTACCTTTGTCAAACCTATAGTTTAATGAACTGATTTGCAATAAATTTTGATAGTCAAATGGGTTTCATTAATGGATTTTTATTTTTAGTTGCATTCTAATAGACTGCTTTCTTGTCAAGCGTTTCGTGAAGATTTTCAATGTTAAACGTCTAGGAGTAATATATGGGAAGCCCATTTCGGTTATTTCTACAAGGTTCGCTTTAATTGAAATGTATTTATACAACGAAATTTCTTGGTTTACTGATTTTCAAACTGTGCCCAGCGATTACTAATTTATCACAAGGATATTATGTTAAAGTAGTAAAATGCCCAAACATAAAACGAGGAACACATAATTTTATCTTATCGGGAAACTTTTCCGCCTATTACCCGTGAAAAGTTCAATTTTTCGAGACCATAGTCCCCGCTCCTGTCTATCATAAAACAGCCCACACAGAAAAATCACCAAATTTGTATGATATTTTTCGTTTGTTTAGATTACTTTTGGTTAGTTTGGTTGATAAGAAAACATTTTTTTCTGGGACTCTGATGATTATATTTTTTAAATTCTAAACTATTTTGAATAATTTAAGTTGGAACTTGATATCACTTGAAATCTACCTCCCATTTAGGGTTATTTTCATTTATTCTGGTTAAGTTTTCACTTGTGCGTACAACTTCTCCAACTTGGGCGATTATAACTGTCTATCAAACAAAAAAAAATAACACTAATTTTATATATTTTTCGTATATTTTATATTTGAGTTAGATTTTGTTAGTTTGGTTAATAAAAAAGCTTTTTTTCTTGGACCATGGCGATTATATTTTTATAATTTAAACTATATTCCAATAATTAGTATAACTTAGAATGAATAATTGCGGGATATGAATTTTGATAGCGGTGAAATTTTGAGTGATGAGTTGTAGTAGCGCGAATTTTCCGACGATGACTTGCGGGCACTAAATTTTCCTAAATTTCAGTTTTGCATTACCTTTATGTAAAGCTTTCCTTAACACTTCATTATTCCCTAATTTTCAGGATTTAGTCTCTCAAGTGATATCCATATGATTAGACAAGCTTTACCCAACCTAAATTTCAACACTAAGCAAATCGGTTTCCTTGATTTATGCTCGTTATGGAAACACATTGAGAAGTACCCAAAAGTTCATCTTCCATTTGAAGGTATGTAAGTATAATAGTGATGTATTTTGCCAATAATTCCATCATCGCACCAAAGTCTTTATGTAAAAATTATTAATAATAATTAATACAAGAAAATTTGTGAATATTTGAGTTCTAACACAACCCAAACTATTATTTCCCCAACCGATATGCAGTGTACGCCCTGTTAAAAGATTTGCATGTTCAGTGTGAGAATACTGTTTTTGAGACATATTTCTTTGTTCTGACAAATATATTTATATTATATTTGCGTTATCTACAGATCGTAATAATACGACTAGTTAAAAATCGAAAAATCATTTACATATTGAATATTGTTTCATTAATTGCAAGTGTCATAAGTATTCTGGACTGGTTTAAATCTCATCTGCTGGAGTAGTTGGTCTCGGTGGTCGGTGACGCAGATACGTCATCTTAGATGTTGCCAAGGACCTCAGTGAGTTAACAAAGTTTTTTTTGATAACGGTTCATAGCTGAAACAACCGAGTCGCATAGTGCTAAGTAACAAATAAACAATTCCTCTTCTAATGTGGATGTCCCGAATTTTAAGCGTCTATCGGTACTAAATGTAGATTGCCTCATTGGGATTGGGACTTTTGGTCCTAAGGCAGAGAGATTCACTGGAAAGTTGAAAATCGCATCTTTTATATCTGATCAAATTTTCAAACCAAGTGCTTGTTCATACAATCTTGTCGGAAATTTGACTTACATTGCCCCAATACAGTCTATACATCCGCCCTTAATAATGGTCAGAGTTTGCTTGCAAAAGATAATGTGGCAAGCCTGGTAACGCAATCTCCTCCATTACGTCTTGGGATATTCCAGGACAGTCGACAGAATCGACCGGAAGTACTAATATCTGCACCCAATAAAAGTCTGAGCAAGCAGAAACAGCTGTCCTAGTGGGCAACCAGGGAAATTTTGTGTAAGTAGCAACGACCAATTTACTGTTTATCATCAGAACCTTCAAAATATTGGTAACAAAACTGAAAAATTAGACTTCGTTCTCTCAGAAATCGAGCCGAATTTTGTGAGCAAATACTGGCAAGACAAATTGTCAACTATAACCTATGTGTCTCTCAGTGTCGCAATGTCTCCGAACATGGTTGCTTAGCGATTGATGCTAAGGATAATGTGCCGTATCAGAACTTTGATGTGTCAAGTTTTAATGATTACAGAAACATGGAATGTTGTACTTAAAGATTCCGGACAGAAAATTGATATTTGTTGTAATCTACAGACCGCCAAGCTCCAAACGACTTTTTATGTTATTATTTAGTTTAAATAATCTTTTGGAAGGTGTCTTAGCTACTCTAAGTACAATGTGTTTCTGGGAGGTGAATTCAATATAGATACATTTGTACCCTCAAAAGAATTATCAAAATTTCAAGACTTATGACGCTTTATGATCTTAAGTTTACGATAAACTCAGCTACTTCAGATAACTTTTTAGTTGATAGTAATGAAAATATGTCAGCAGAAGTTTTTAATACCGGATTTTCGGATCATTACCCAATTTTTTTTTAACTTTTCCTCAAAAACAGAGGCCCAAATCCAAGTTTTTATATATAAGGTAAAATACAACAGTTTCAATCCTGCCTAACGGAGGAGTGCTAGACTGACACTTTCTCACTATCGGATACGAACGAAATTTTCAAAAAAAATTTCATTTTATTTTGGCTTGAAAGATGGCCTGGATTTAAAAAACCTACACTAAGTTACACAACTTTTACCAAAAAGCGGTATAACGATCAGCAAATTTAAAATTCAGAAAATAAGTCAAAAAATGTGGGAGATTATTAATGCTCGTAAAAATAACATAAGTCAAAATCAACCGAAAATTCTACTGGAAACTGTTTGTCATTTTAATGATTACTTTAGCTCTATAGGACCTAAATTATATAACTACCTTCGGGCACGATGTTGACGAATATATTAATAATTGTTTGACTTCCGTGTTTCACCAGTCGTTTGGAAGGCCATTGTTAGAATTAGTTCAGGGTTGAAGTCTACGTTTTCGGGTGGTAACGACGACATTTGAAATTAAATTTTAAAAGACATTAAAAACGTAATAAGTCCACCGCTATCGCATATAGTAAAAAATGTGATCCAACCAATGTACCTTTTGCAACATCTATGAAAGATATATGAAAAAGTATAATATTATTTCTCATAAAACGGATTTGTAAAGTGCCAAAGTTTGGAAACAGCCCTATTCTCATTTCTTTATGAAGTAAATAAAATATTGGATAGAAAGGAAATTGGCGTCGCACTTTTTATTGACTTGAGTAAGGCATTTGATTTCTGAGTCACGATATACTACTTAAGAAGCTAAAATTTTATGGTATTAGAGGTATGAGCTCTGCGCTGGTTTGTCATATTTACGGGGTCGTACTCGGCGAGTCAAAATGTCCTCCGACAGTGGTCCAATTTATTCCAACACCGCAGAATTAACTGTTGGTGTATACGTGGAAATCACCAGCGGATAATCCAAATAATGTAGTCAGAAACCAAATAGATTTCCTCCTGATCAACAAGCGATACCGCAATTCAATCAAGTCAACCAAAACATATCCAGGCGCCGACATAGGGTCGGATCATAACGCTGTGGTAGCTAGATTCCATGTCAAACTAAAAAAACTACTAAATAAAAATAACAAGGAAGAAATACAGGTATCCCAGCTAGAAAATCCAGCAATCAGAGAGAGAACTAAAGAGAAAATTAATGACGAGCTTAAGAAAATAAAAGTGAATGACACTGAAAAAATGGGAAATAATTAAGAATACCCTTATAAATACAAGCAAAAACACACTAGGGGATGGTCAGAACAACTAGAAGAAACAATGGATGACGGATGAGATATTGCAACTGATGGAAAAACGAAGAACATATAAGAACATAGACAATCAAGCATACAATAATACTCACAGAGAAATAAGAAGAAAAATACGAGAGGCCAAAGAAAAATGGTATGAGGAGAAATGTAATGAGATAGAACAATTAATGCTAAAGAACGATACTTTTAACTTACACAAGAAAGTAAAGGAGTTAACTGGCACAAACAGAATAAACAGAGGAAGTCTGCTACTAGATAAAAACGGAAAAATCATATTAGGCACCATAGAAAAACTTGAAAGATGGAATGAGTACATCCAGGAACTTTTTGAAGACCAAAGACAAAAACCCCTAACAAACGATGCGACCAAGGACAGCGGTCCAGATATTACCAAAGAAGAAGTTTTACATGCAATTAAATTAACAAAAGACAATAAAACGCCTGGACCTGATGGGATACCAGTGGAAATAATCAAACTCATCAAGGAGAATCAAATTGGTGGATTTGTATAACTCCATTTATAATACAGGAGTTATACCTAAAGAATGGTTAAAGTCTACGTTTATCGCATTACCTAAAAAAACAAATGCAAAGGAATACTGCGACCATCGAACAATCAGCTTAATGAGCCACATCCTCAAAATATTTTTGAAAATTATACACAATAGAATTTATCGAAAACTAGAACCCGACATTGGTGAAACACAGTTCGCCTTCAGAAATGCCCTTGGAACAAGAGAAGCCTTATTCGCCATAAACGTGCTGGCCCAAAGATGCATGGATGTGAACCAGACGCTATATGTATGCTTTTTAGATTACAACAAGGCTTTTGATAAAATCAGACACGACCGCCTCATTCAGCTACTCCAGAATAAAAATTTAGACACAAAGGACATCAGAATTATTACCGAACTTTATTACAACCAGAAAGCAGCAATGAAGATAGGGAATGAATTTTCGGATGAAATCGAAGTAAGACAAGGATGCGTACTGTCTCCTATCCTATTTAATGTGTACTCTGAGGAAATTATTCAGGAAGCGTTGGAGGGTGAAACAACAATAGGCATAAAAGTGAACGGTAAACCAATTAATAATTTAAGATTCGCTGATGACACGGTACTTATAGCGGAATGTCTTGAGGATCTGCAACAACTGCTAGATCGTGTTGTGGAACTCAGTGAGGAGAGAGGTCTAACTCTAAATACCAAAAAGACTCAATATATGGTGATCACAAAATCACAACAGCGCCAAGAAAGGCTAATGATCCATGGAGAACAAATAAAAAAAGTAATAAAATACAAATAGTTGGGAGCAATAATTAACGAGGACAATGATTACACCGAAGAAATCAAATCAAGGATCGGACAAGCAAGAAGCGCATTCAGCAAGATGAAAAATGGTTTGTGCAGTAGAGATCTGACTATTGGCTTGAAGACCAGACTTTTGAGGTGTTACGTGTTCTCGGTTCTGTTATATGGGATGGAGGCATGGACCCTAAAGAAAACTATTACTGATAGATTGGAGGCTTTTGAGAGTTATGGGCATACAGAAGAATGTTGAGGATAAGCTGGGTGGATAGAATTACAAACGACGAAGTGCTGAGAAGAATGAGAAAACAGAAAGAAGTCCTAAACACTATCAAAATTAGAAAACTTCAATACTTAGGTCACGTCATGAGGGGTGAGCGATATGGACTGCTGCAGGTTATCATACAGGGAAAGATTCAGGGGCGGAGAAGCATAGGAAGAAGACACATTTCCTGGTTGAACAACCTAAGAATGTGGTTCAACTGCAGTTCTGTGGATTTATTTAGAACAGCAGCATCGAAGGTTCGAATTGCTGTGATGGTTGCCAACCTTCTCAGAGGAGACGGCACATGAAGAAGAAGAAGTACCACAAAGGTCTGTAGTTGGGCAATTACTGTTCATAATTTATGCAAGTCATATTTCATAGGCTTTTTTCTCTGTCTTACGGAAAAGGGATTTACCCATCTTCTTGGAAAGTCGCTCGAGTGCAACCTGTTCCAAAAAAAGGCAAGAAAACCACGCCCTCAAACTATCGTCCAATTGCCTTGCTTCCAATAATCTCCAAAGTCATGGAACGTGTAGTCAATCAGCAACTACTCAAGTACCTCCAGAACAACAAAATAATCAGCGATAATCAATACGGCTTTCGCAAAGAGAGGTCGACAGGAGATATATTGGCCTATGTCACTCATATATGGAGTAGGGCAATTGAGAACTACGGAGAGTCTCGAGCGATTGCGTTGGATATTTCAAAGGCACTCGACAGAGTTTGGCATGACGGACTGCTCAACAAACTACCGTCCTTCGGACTGCCAGCCTCTCTCTGCAACTGGCTTACCAGTTTCCTTAAGAGCCGATCTCTGCACGTTGCAGTCGATGGACACATCTCGGACACATTCACCAACAACGCGGGCGTGCCTCAGGGCGCAATACTTTCACCAACTCTGTTCCTCATCTATATTAATGACCTGCTGACCGAAACAAATAATCCTGTTTACAGTTTTGCAGATGACAGTACCCTTGTCTCCCACTTTAGATCAGAAAAACCCTTACCGGCGACTGAGACTCATCACCGCAGACAGGAGCAGATTACAGCAATTAATCAAGACCTGGAGAAAATTCAAACTTGAGGCGACCGAAATTTGGTCCAGTTCAATGCAGCAAAGACCCAAGTAGCCACGTTTACCAAGAGGGCCAATACAGCGGGCCCTGACATCATTATGGCAGGGTCGACCATTCCTTCATCCTCGTCAATCGGACTGCTGGGTATCTCGGTCAACAGCAATATGTCCTGGCATGACCACCTTGCTAACATCGCAAAATCAGCCTCCCAGAAGCTTGGTGCGCTATTTCGCAACAAAAAACTCTATACACCGCAGCAGTTGCTCTTGCTCTACAAAGCGCAAATAAGACCGTACTTAGAATATTGCTCACATATCTGGGGTGCCGCACCAAAGCGCACCCTAAAGCTGCTGGATTCCATTCAGAAGAGAGCTGTGCGTCTCGTCGGCGACCCGGAGTTGACCCGGAATCTGGATAGTCTGGAACACCGCAGACATGTTGCCGAGATATCTCTGTTTTACAGATACTTTCACGGCAGATGTTTCCAGGATTTGGTCCGCCTCATCCCGCCCCTGGCAGCTCCTGTCAGACAGTCACGACAGACGGCAAGAGCGCACCAGTTCGTCGTACAACTGGAAACACCTAGAACATCGCTTTACAAGAACTCCTTTGTCTGGCGCACTGCATCACTGTGGAACTCACTTCCAGGACATCTGTTTCCCACTAATTACAACCTACAAATATTCAAGAACCGTGTCAATCAACATCTTCGCACACACACCGCTCTTCGAGCGCCATAGGGTCTCCCTTTAGTGTGTGTGCCACTGCCATAAATAAAAAAAAACATGGTGCGTTCAAGAACTTACCTGTCATTTTAATGTCGTATGCAGATGACACAAATCTACTAATCAAGGTTTCAAATCGCGATGATGTAGGGACGGTTGTCGGTCCAGTCTTTTCTAAGCTCAGTGAATGGATGGAGAAATACAAACTTGTATATCAACGCCGGAAAATTGCTCTTATAATCTTTCGATCGATTAGGTCAAATCTTGACGTTGAATACATTACTTTGGATGACAAGAAATAGACACTTGTCTGGACGTAAAACTTTCGGGTTTTTGTATTGATAGTCAATTGAACTACAACATTCATATCGATCATTTGTGAAAAAAATTGTCAGTTTGATTCGAGCTAAGGGCAATGTCTAGTCGGTGTAGTGAGACGATTTTAAAAACTTTATATTACGCGAACTTTTACTCTCGCTTAAAATACGGCATAATTCACTGTATGTAAATAGGGTTTTTATATAATATAAAAACATGGTGTCTGTATTATGAAAAAATTTAAATAAATCTTTAGAATGTGACCGCGAGGCTTTTAAAGTGTTGAATTTTCTGACTTTAACGAGCTTATATATCTACGAATGGTTCAAATCGACCTTATGAAAGTGGAAATAAAGATCATTTATGCAGTGACCAACATTCTGCCACCCTTTAACAGAAAGGTGCATCTTTAATGTAAATTTTACCAAATGAGATCAAATTGGCTCCTACAATTTATTTAACGGCAAGGTAAAAAAATTGCTAATTGATATCAGTTCTTATTAAGTAACAGATTTTTTAAACATATTTTATTGAATGGTCATATGTTTGTATGTAAGTTTCATTATGTGTGCTTCTTGTAACAATGTTGTGCTTTATGTATTTTCTTTTGCCTGTGATCTTGATATGGTGACTCATGTTCTCTATTCTTTACTAGTTTACTTTATTTTAATTTTAATCTTTTACTATTACTTTGGATTTTAGATCTGTAGTTTTATATTTCTTGACTCAAATCCTGTGTATATACATACATATGAGAATAAATGTTATTTCAATCAATCATTTCCCATGGCGCCCAGAGGAGGTGTCTATTTTTAATCCCCTACCTAAAATCCGTTTTTCCTAAACAAATGCACTGAGAGCTAGTTTTTTTTAATCGTCGCGTATTAAGCTGGTATAATTTGGGTGAATTTGTGACCGTACTATTGAGTGATGGTTTTGGTGTGATTAATTAAAAAGAGGGAATGAGACGAGGGATCTTGTGAGTATCATTTATGACAGCAGCTTATTTTTCATTGGATGTATTAATAAACTTAATTCAGCGAGCCGAACCATTTCTTGAGTTTGTCTGTAGGTTGGGTTTATATTTTGACCTCAGACATGTATTTAAATATACATGATTCGTTGCCTCCTTTCTATAGGTGCACTCTATCACATCAGTGACCTTGAAGAGGGTCAGAAAAGTTCTCCACCTGCTCTGTTAAGCCCACAATTCCAGTACTTAATATAGTTGCATAAGTCGATATCTTAAGAAATTTCTTTAAAAATTCAAAGACCTGATACCTTGGTAAAATTACAAAAATATTCACCACCTGAGATATTTATATACTGCATTGTCTATATAGACGTAAAATTATCGGACGTATATATA
>MU182145.1:425642-449036 GCA_016904865.1 Pissodes strobi
CCAAAAATATAAACGATGTTTAAAAGAGCTGCCACAAAGCTATGAATGTATTGTGTACCTAGATATCTGAAACGAGAGTGTATATTTTCAACCAGCCTTCTTATCATCAATTAAAACACTTATCTGGGGAGTGAATCTGTTCCCCTGTAAGAGCTCTTTCTTTTCATCATGTCTTCTACAAAACGGTGTATCCAGAAGGGACATCACAATATCGTGCGCAAGATTTATATCGCAGGCTGATTTTAGAAAGCGCGAGGTCTAGTTTACTTTTGTTGCCTGTTGCCCAGCTCCACTTTTAACGTTTAATTGCCTTGGGAAGTTTGTCAATAAAGCCTGATAAAATCCGCTTCGTCCGCTCGTGGAAGGCGTGTTTTTTAACGATTTTACCGAGTTTTGGGTAACAATTGAGCGTGGCACCCCCAATTTTTTCCACCTTCGGCGAGTTAGCCTCCGGCGGCGCCTGCAGCGAGCTTTCCCCTAACCTCTAGCTTTCCCCTAACCTCTAGCTAGCTTTGCAGTTTAAAAAAAGGATAAAAACTGGTTTTCTGAAAAATTAATATGTATTCGTTAAATATGATTCTTTTAATTATTGTGAAACTTAATTGTTTTATACTGTGTTTCTTAATACTCCTTACTAATTTTCTTATTTGTAATTATTTTAGTATTATTGTTCCCTGCAATGAACTAATTTAGTTTGGTTTGCAATAAATAAATAGTAACAAATTCGGTTTACGTGGCTGTGTCCAAGCATTAAACTTATTAAATGTCGGCATTTTCGATAGTTTTTAAATCTTGTAAATGTGCTTATTCTTTTCAGTGAAAGCTGGTGGCCCCAGCCTGAGTACCTTAGTTCACCAGTGCTTAGGGCACCCGTTGGACAAATCAGAGCAATTTTCTAATTGGGAAAAACGACCTTTGAGGGAATCCCAAATTTATTATGCCGGGTTGGATGCTTATTGTCTAATTCAGGTAATATCATAAACGTATTAAGGGTTCTGACTTTGACGTCTGCAAAGTTTTGTTCAGAAAGCGCAGATGCAACATCGATCATAAAGGAAAATAGAAAATGATGTTTAAAATTGAATTATTTCATATGCCCAGTCAAATTAATAACTGTTAGTGTAATCAGGGAAGTAAATAGGTCTTTTTCCCGGAGTGAAAGTTTGTTGGCGGAATCTAGAGTAATTACTACTCAGTGCTTGATGCTCTCAAGTTAGACATATTATTTTATAGAAAGTATATTCGCCATTTCTTCAGTCAGAACTGAAAAATGCCGCTTTTCCTTGATATGGAAGCAAAATAATTTGTCCTAGGGAGGAAATTACGTTTACCAGTTAAATATGCTTTTCGCGATTATTTTTGAAAATAAAATATTACACAGGACTTTTTCTCATATTGGTTTTGTATGATTAATTTTATAAAAATATGGTATAAATTCGAATATTGCCATTTATGAAAATTTTTTCTAGGCTTATGATGTCCTAAAAAAATGTTTTGAAGACGCAAATTGCCCTTTCGACGATCTATGCTATAGTTTGGTCCAACACGATAAATTGCCTAAAAAAAAGACCAAAAAATCGTCGTATAGAAGACGACATCCAGAAGAGGACGTCCCTCAGCCTCCAACTCCTCATGCTAAGCCTGTTCAGGTATTTTTTATATTTAATTTCTAGTCTGTGTTACAAGTTTCTATTAGAACTTATAAAAGTTATTTGGTTAAAGTTTTAATCCTTACTTGCATGTTCCTGTCACATTATATAAATTTATTGTCATATCAAGTCGTAAGACGGTAAGAAGAATCGTGCATCGATGGTCACTGCCAGAAATTGTATTATGCGAGGAGGTTCATTCAGCGAAAGTATAACCGTTTTCTGTCAGATAAGGTGTTCCTTGCGGGGCTGTCCTCCTGGCCGCCACCAGGCTAAGTTTCCACGTGCAAAGAAGAATTTCTCCCTAATTAGGAATCGCCTTTCCCCAAATGACTAGCCCCTTTCAAACACTAGCACGCTACGGCTTTCCAGAATTCCCCCAGGGGGCTAGAACACGTGCTCTAAGCGAAAAAAGCTTCCACGACCCTTGTCGAATTATGTAATTCGCTACCAACATGTTTACTTCTCCGAAGGCAGACCAGAAGTAGTGTTTTAAAGTTAATTATTAATATTTTCGCCTTTAGTAAAAATCTAAGTTTGTGCTTTGATTTAGTACTTTACACAAGTAAGGAAAGGAGGGGGGAGGGGGGATGCAGGGAAATGGACATTCGTCAATTATTTTATTTCAATACAATGTTACATTCATTTAAAAATAAAAAATCTGTATGTTTTAAAATTCATACATATCGAAGAGTTCATTCATTACTGATTCTGAATGTACCAGGTTTGTTACTTCTATAATATTTGATTATGCATTAAATCAACATATTATTTTATACCATTCTCTTTCTATCGCATTAATGTTGTAAAACGCTTTTTCTAATTTGTCTTAGTTAGTTTTAAGGATAGAGGTTTCAAACCTGCCATATTCGGAATTAGTAACGAACGGACTATCCGATGGATGATCTATATACAATTTTTGACATATTTGCTATAATTAATTTATTTGTTCTGATAAAAAATCTTTGCCGTTTATATAACACCCTAGAAAAATAAATCTTATCGAGATTATTTATTTAAATATACCAAGTAAAATATTCCATAATTTGTATTCAACCATTTAAAAATAATATACTAAAAATATGAAATTTTACATATTTCTATTTCTAGTGAGGTTCAGTTACAACGTCTAGCCGTTCTATTATACATTACATTTCCTTAGGTCAATTTACCAAGACAATGCACTAATATACAAGGTGTTCTATTTTAAAAAATGTAGTCCCATCCTGGTACTCTTTTAAGGGCACACTGCATATATATTGTTATGCATATTATTAGATTAGCACTAAAATGGAATTTCTAACTTATGAGCGATAGGCCCAAAGCATGATTGCAGGACCCTGTATAACCAGGATTTATACAAGATCAGATACTTCTTGGGATTATATTTTAGTTTATTCTATTGTTTTAAATGATTGAAGTATAAATAGTTTGATATTATCGAATACATTATTTGAATTGAGTTGATTAAAAATCATGTTGCATGTAAATATTCAAATATAGTTTAAAATAATGCAATAAACTAAAATATAATCCCACGCAGTATTTCATATTTGTCTTAGGAATCTTTAGTATATAAATTTAGTACTAAGTAGCGGTTTAGAACCTTTGGCAAAATGCACTACAAAAGAGTTTTATCCGCAATACCGAAACAGAATTTTTCACGCGCGTTCCGCTAATCATGTTAGCATCATCAGGAAATGCTTAAAACTAAACTTATAATCTACCTAACTCTATTTTATACTAACTTTTTGCTTAATCAAGCGAAACCAAAAAGAGCCAATCCTGGGATCCTACTACTCACGCTTCATCAACCAATACATTGGAACTATACGGAATGTGACATCTATCTCTTTTTAAACCATTCTTACATTTAATAATTTCCGTACTTTCGTATGCGTCTAATAATCTCATATCAGATGGATTAATTTAATTTTTTAATTGTTATTTCTATGATTATTTTCAAAAGCATGCTCGGCAACACTTAATTTTTCTGTTCTGCCATACTTTAAATGAGCTATGTGTTTTTTGAATCACGTTTGTATAGATCTTCTAGTTTGCCCATATATTTTTGGGTACAGACAATTTTCATAAATTCCACTTTTTTCCAATGTTTCAATTATGTCTTGTGGCACGACCACCCAATAAATAATGTTAAACTGAGTTGGTATACTATTTTAAAACATGGTTAGCGAAACGCGCGTCTAACACAAAATTCTGTTTCGTTATTGTAAATAAAACTGTGTTGTAGTAATAAATACATATATTGTGATAAAATCTATTGTATACTAGATGAGCTAAAATGTTTTAAAAGAATTATGAATTATAAATTGTTATTATCTAAATAACCTGCTATGATTAACCTTGTTGGTGATTCAAAACAATTTTCTAATTGGGGTTCAAAGCTTGGTATAAAAAGCTGCGCAGCAATAACCCCGGTTCCCACGAGACCCGAATTTCTAGATGGTAATACTTACCACGTTATAAACTTGTAGAACTCCTTTTATGTATCGAATAAAACTCCAGGTCACTATAGAGTTACGTATTAATTATAGCAAGGAATATACAAGATAGTAACGCGACATAATGTATACCTTTATAATCTACCTACGCATATCAATACGTCACTCCGTCTCCTCCTGGGTTGGTGTAGGTTCGTAGTATAAATATAATGTTACAATAACAATACTGATTCAGCAAGATTATCTCGACCTTGTCACCCGCGGCGAGTATCTCGTTCATCACTGTTAAACAATAATATTACGTGTAGTAATGTAAATAACGTTCGTCTAGACCTCGAAATATTCGGGTTGCTGTCATGAATTAATTTATGAAATACCGAGTGTTTTTCTAATACGCTACAAACTTAACTTGAAGTCAATACATATAATAAAAACTGAACCTTTATTTTATGCCCATTAAAATATTCTAGGTATTTTTTACAAATGCCGTTTTGATCCCTGTACAAGATATGTGTTGCCAGGTGTCTTTCTGGACAACGTTGGATACCAGTGCCATTCGTCAAAGAATGAGCTTTTTCAGAGGAAGCAGATAGACCCCTGATCCATCTAAAATAATATTTTTCATAAACCTGAGAGTCTATTATATATTAAAAAGTTGCCTTAAATACAATGGTGATGATCCACAAGATTAGTTCCAGTATCAGTTTTCTTGGAGATTTTTTTTGGAAATCTTAACAATCTGCTTTGTTGACGTTTGGTGTAAGCACCACACACATGTTTAATCAGTTACTATGTAAAACCAGTATAGCAATCCTATTTTAAATAAATCTTACAACTGATATCAAGGGGGGGCGGGAGGAATGCAAACCTTTTTAGAAGAAGCGTATAAATGATAATATTCCGCATATACAGGGTGTTTCAAAAAATCCTGCACAAACTTCTAGGACTGATAGATCAGCTAAAAATAAGTTCAGTTTGCTTAATAAACTTATATCGAAAAGTGACTCCTAAATGGGCTTTCCTGAAGATGGTTTTCCGCAATATCTTTGAAACGGTGTTGAATAAATTAACGAAATTTGGTACCTATACTCTCATAAAATTAAGTGAACAGGATTTTGTTTCAAATTTAAAAAAAAATAATTCAGGGGCGTAACGTATGGGGGGCTTCAATGTAAATTTTGCCCCAACTTTTTCGTTATTGAGATTTTTTTTACCTTTCAGCCCCTAAGTCGAAAGTACTATTATTTTTACATAAAAGCGGTACTTTTGTCTTGTTATGATATGACGCACCGTTTTCGAGATAATTCAACATTAATGTTAATTAAATATTCTGTCTCGATAATTTTTTCGAAGTAGGCGATGCGATGTCTGAAAATCAGAAATTCAACTTAACTAGCGGCTCTATTTTATGAAGAAGTGGAAAATAGGCAAACATTTGTAAGGTAAACATAAATCCTCCACAACAATATAGAATATATCTACATTAATCATCATATGTTATCAACATTGAAGAACAACATACTTCTAAGATAGTTCGGGCCATAAGAAAAATCCGTACATGCATTGAATAGACCAATGGACATGATCCATGAACAATGTCGTGACATCACTAAGTAATTAATAATCAGCTGGAAGACAGGGTGGACAATAATGCAGCAGATAAATTTCAATTAATTATGCGAGATGCAAAGAAGACAATGGCAAAATATAAGAAAGATAATAAAATTAATTATCTATCTGATCAAGAAAGAGACAATAAAACTTAGAAAATTTAGAAACCAGCTGGATTAGATTACGAAATATACTCAGAGTGCGGCAGCATATTAGAAGTCTATTTCTATTTCTACTATAGCGGCATGATGCCCAGGAATAAGAAACCTAGGAGGAAAAAAATCCTAAAAACTGTCTGTTACATTAGTGAAGGCTTTAAAATATATAGTTTTCAGGCATCAAGCAAAAAGGGCAGCTCGTGAACAAATATATACTGTATAATACAAATCTGGAGAATTATGCTGAAAAAAGACAAGATGGATAACAAAACTTAACACTGTGGACTTAGCAGTACCTGAAAATAACAACAAAGTGACAATACAGATTATAGACGCAATGCATACAAAAAATTACAATTGCTACTTACCAAGATTCGCCAGAGAAATATTTTCAGGTAAATGGAACCTTCACATTTCAATAACGTGCCATTTTATTTTGAATGTAAGACTTTTGTAGGAGGTATCAAAAAAAAACAACCAACTTTTTGCAAAAACTTAAAGGAGCTAATGGTTGATTATTACTTTTAATAATAAAATTGCCATATTCAAATAAAAAATCTCGATGCTTACCATACAATATAGATTGAAATTTCAATCCATTGAGTACTATGTGACTGTGAAACATCTACTATAATCTGAAGGTCGTTATTAATTCTTTCTTCGGCTAATTTAAAATGAATAATGTGATTGCATGCCATCTGCGTATTGATGTGACCTACAAAAATATGCAATCTGGCAAAGTCAAATGTGTAAGCTGAAAAAAAGAGAACACAATATACTCCCCTGGATGCTTACCTGATGCTGACGCTACAGATTCTCAGTGAGAGTCGTCAATCACTACGCTCTGGTACCTACCAGTTAAATAATCTAGCATAAAACTTAAAGAAAAATTCTCAAATTCAGATACTCCAAGTTCACGTGCAGCATATTGTGATTCACAATGTCAAAAACACAAGGGATATAATTTTACCATGATGAGAAGCACCCAGTATATATTTCATTAGTTTAAGTATGTAAAGGGCAAAATCCAGATAAACAAATTGGTTTAGTTGTAAATGTACTAGTTTTCCAACTATTTTTATACAGCTAGCATTGAAATAAGTAGGCGAAACTGAGTGGTCTGATTGGCATTAGAAACCCTGGGGATTGAAACAACAATTGAAGACAAAGAAGACAATATGTAAAGGTTGGTCACTTAAATGAGAGACAATAAGAGAAAACATTTTACGTCAATACGATCAACGTTCATCACATTCGTTTTAAATCCCAATAGATTCTTTTTCACTTGATGGTTGGTAACTTCTATAAATCTAAATTTATTACGAACGTTGGCAACTTCTTTTGATAATGTATTGGAATAAAATTATTGTTGGTCATATCAAAAACCGGAACACTGTTAATAAAATTTGTGAAAAGCAGGACCTATGTCACCTTGAAGAATATGTGGAATTGTATTAATATTTAAATATTTAAGTATGTCAAAAACCCTGGGATCTGTCTAAAATTTGTGTTGCAAGAAAGCGCATTATTCATTTCTTACACCTGAAGTTACAAAATGCTTCAAATCCTGATACTCCTGCTTTCAGTCTTATGTTTATTATGTCTTGTACGTGCTTGGTTGCTTGATTTCATAAAATCTTAAATTATCTGTACACCATGGGCTGGTGCTTTGGTAACTTGTGAAGTTTTAAGGGGAGTGCTTCATTCACCTTGCTATTAAATATCCGAACCTTTTCCTGTATTGCCAAAACCTACTTGCAAAAAAATAAAATTTAAGTTGCACATGTCAGTAACAAAGAAATCATAATCAAAATCTGAAAAAAACGATGCGTACGAAATGGGACTAGGGTTCATCTATTTTCATGTTTAATTTGCTTAAGAATGATTTATTTCTTTATCAATTTCCAGATTCAACCCAAATAGTTTCTTCAATAATACCGAAATAATTACATATAAATAAAATCAATTAAAATATGGGAGTAATCAAAGGTATAAGCCCACTAAGCATACTTGCTTGGGTACCTTCATTACAGGGTGTCCCAGCCGAGAGTGACTCATTTTAAATGGATATATTTTCTAAAAACCAAAAATACTAGAAACTTGCGGTTTGCGGTCTTCAACTTCTATCGGGTTTAAGTTTTTTAGTGGTTCAAAAATAAAAATGAATTGGTCCCATATAGAGTTTATAATAAATATGTCAATTTTCAACTTCTAAATTTTTACCTATCTATCTGTACGTCTTCTCGTCAAAAATATCTATGGCACTTAAGGTATTTGTATATCAATAACAATCGTACCTGTGACTTGTAATTTCAACACTAAGAAGTAAATAATCCTAGTACTAATAATATCTGAATAGCTATTTAAGTAGCCAGTTATGAATGGCCTTATTATGTGCAACGAGTAATTTTTTGCGGGATGAGCGAGCACAAAATGGTCTTCCGTGACGTGCTTCTTACACATATTTTTCTGATTTTGAAAATTTAATAACCTTTTGAAAATAACAAAATATATAGCAGTGTCTTCAAAATCAAGTAGATAGTACCTTGGGTAGAATTTTGTGTAACCAATTTCATAAAGCTTTATTTTTCGTAACTAGTTACATAAAGCAAAATTTCTGTCAGGTGTAAAAAGTGACCTTATATGTCAAAAATATGTAAAAATTTAAATATTAGGAATTTATTAATAATCAAATCTAAACTATCTGAATTGAACAAGATAATTGAAAACTTAAAACAAGATACTTCCCATTCTTTCAATACATAATACAGATCTATAATCGCTAAAATATATGAGCAAATGATTTCTGAACAAATTTTCTGTGATTGCTTTAATCACTTTGCGAGTATTCCTCTTTGAATCCCCAAGGTACTGTGGAAATGGGTTATAACCCCATAATAAATCGGGAACAGTCAGTCAAGGAAATTAGGTGCCCATTCAACCGGACCACCTCTCTGTGTTGCTCCATATGTTGCATCCAGTGACTTCCTTGCTACAAGAGAATAATGTGGAGGCGCACCATCCTGTTGAAAATATACTTCATCGAGGTTTTCTTACAATCTTAGGTAGAATAACTAAAAATCCAACATTTTGGTGTATGTAGGACATGCTACAGTTGAATCATTGCAGAAAAAAGCCCATAAATTTTTTCAGCAGAGACTGCGGGAAGAGAATCATTTAAAGTAGTGAATTTTTTGAAATTGAAAAATAGCTGTTTGTCAAATTATCTTTGGATCTACTGAATAAACTCCAAGTCCGTTGGAAGTTAAATGACACAAACTGCACTGTTCTAGAAGTCTCGATTTAGAAATTATAGCTGTTTGAAATAGGTCACTCTCGAATGGGACACTCTGTATTTAAATATAATTTGTAGAAATATATTTTTTAATCAACTCTGAAATACGTTGCTACGTTCACTTGAGAGAAAAAGTGAATCTCAGTAAAAATATATATGTATAATATTATTTTTAATTATTTTAGTTTGGGTTAGGTCAAATATCAAAATATGGTAATATTTCATAGTATTTTTAATTTGACAAATAAAATTTATGATACATTACATATTTAAAGTTATAAATGCAAATACATTGACTCTATGTCTATTAGATGCTATCAGTGAATAATGTACAAAGTTGTATTCCATGTCCCCATATGTCCTCTAAAAAGTAATGAACTCTAGAAATTTACATAAGCAATTTTAAGTAAAAGATTTGTAAAATTATGAATACAATGATTACTTATTAAGGGAAAGTAAAACTTGTAGAGTAAGAAATTAATCCTTTCCTTATAGGCTCATGAACTAAAAGTGGTATGTGATACGATGTTACAAGGTTTAGGGAAAAACCTTAGACGATGTGGTATTGACACTGCTATTTTGGAAAATCATCAGGATCATAACGAGTGTGTGAAATATGCTTTGGATGAGAAGAGATACATCTTAACAAGAAAAGGAACATTCAGAATGGTAAGATAATTTATTATAATTTGTTTTAAACAGATGAGAAAATTGGCTGGTTGAATATGTCCGATAAACCTTTTCGATATAGGTTGAATGAGTAACCCCTGT
This sequence comes from Pissodes strobi, assembly GCA_016904865.1. Classification (NCBI taxonomy): domain Eukaryota; kingdom Metazoa; phylum Arthropoda; class Insecta; order Coleoptera; family Curculionidae; genus Pissodes; species Pissodes strobi. The sequence goes on from MU182145.1 coordinate 435,589, forward strand.
CTTGTTCTTAAAGCATAGTAGAACTAATATTCCCATCTAGTATTTAAGCTCGTAGATTTCTTTAGACTAAATCACTAGATGAGTTTAATCCGTGTATTGTAGAAGGGCAATAGACACTTATTTGTTAATTGCAACGTTTCTCAGATTTATTGTTTCTACTTCTTCAGATACCGGAAAAAGAACATTGATTTGACAGTTTTTACCTTCATTGTTTAAGTAGTATATATCCTAAATTCAATGTTACTGGCGACATTTATATGGATCATCATGAGACGTAAGATGTTGATAAGATAAAATATTTATAATGCACCCTTCCACGTGGTATGCACGTGTAGCAAACGAATGTTTGTGAATTGTAGTTTGCATGAGATAGGAAAAGGTAAAGCGACTACCAAACGAATATAAAATAGATGGGAATATGTATGCCTTGGCGCTGCGAATAGTACCTGGCACCTGGGGTTCTTTCGACTTCCAGTCGCCATTAGCCATTACTTTGGGACTCGGGGCATGTGGGTATATTAGCCACGCAAACGATAATTTACCTTGATGGATCAATGCTGATTTATTGAAATAAATTGATCAAAAACTCAACAAGATTACCTTTTTTTGCCGTAGCTAGAGGAAACAGGCATCATAATTTATAAAATCGCTATTTTGATGTGAATGCGTTGCGCGCGAAGTGTGGAAGCAACACAATTGGGATGTTATAAGAATTTTTCCTTAATATATTTCGGATTAGTGTATTATGCTGATTAAGGGGGACTGGCTGAGTTACCCATAATGCTTGCAGCCAATTGTAAATGCGTTTGGATATTAAAGGTAAAATAACTTGATTCAACACAAAATAGCGATATGTCTGTTGTTAGCTTTCTTCGTAAAACGCCAGTGGATATAAATCGACAGCAAAATTAATCGAGTTTGATGTTTGATAACTTTTGCATTTTTGACAAATTCTTTGGTATTTTGTTTGGAAATTATCGCTGAATATTTTGGAAGGTTGGTCATATTTCAATATGGTTTGCTAACAACTCAATTCTTTCCCAATATTTCCTTTTTTGATTAATTCCAAAATCTTTTTTCATGTAGAAGATATACATTTTTAAGCAAAACTCTGCATTTTCTGGTGTCTTTCAACAAGTCATTCATGTCATCAAAATTACCGATAATTTTGCATGACAGCGTGTTGTCTAAAAACTGCATGAGTTCATTTTCATATTTTGGAGGAAGAGCCCGACACCGAAGGTGGAGGGCTCTTTTTCCAAAATATGAAAATGACCGAATGCAGTTTTTCTAAGACAACACGCTCGAATGCAAAATTATCTGGTTATTTTGATGCACGAGTGTAATTCGGGGGAATATTTCCCGAATAAGGACATGGTTTTAAAAAATACATTTTTATTCTTTTTCTAATATAAAAACGTACATGTACCTGTAAACAAGATAAAGACGCAAGAATACGATTTTTTAAATCCGAAACGAGACATTTTTAATAATATATTTTGACTCTACTTTGACGTTATTTATAAATTGTCGCTGTCATCGTAAGGTTACAATGGAATTACCATAGATACGTACGATGCAATTATCGCAGTGCTCTTTCGGTTTCTACAGTGCAATTATCGGAAGTAATTGCACAAGTGCACCAAAATTACCGATAATTTTGCATGACAGCGTGTTGTCTAAAAACTGCATGAGTTCATTTTCATATTTTGGAGAAAGAGTCCGACACCGAAGGTGGAGGGCTCTTTTTGCAAAATATGAAAATGACCGAATGCAGTTTTTCTAAGACAACACGCTCGAATGCAAAATTTTCTGGTTATTTTGATGCACGAGTGTAATTCGGGGGAATATTTCCCGAATTAGAACATGGTTTAAAAAAAAAACATTTTTATTCTTTTTTAATACAAAAACGTACATGTAACTGTAAACAAAGTACAGAGATGCAAAAAAACGAGTTTTTTAATCCGAAACGAGACATTTTTAATAATACCTATATATTCACTAGGCTTTGACGTTATTTATAAATTGTCGCTGTCAAATTTTCAATGGAATTACCATAGATACGTACGATGCAATTATCGCTGTGCTCTTTCGGTTTCTACAGTGCAATTATCGCTGTAATTTTCCGAGAATTGCACTCCTCTAATGGGATTTTTTATACATGAGGGAAATATTCGCTGTAATTTTCCGGTAATTGCACTTCTCTAATGGGATTTTTTATACATGAGGGAAATATTCCGCATAAACTTCAGCCCAGTCTTGATCTTTTAAACATTCCATAAATATAGTTTTATTTTGTTCTGAAAAAATTCGTTGCCGTTCTAACCCATCTTTATCTGGCTTTTGTACCCATAGAAAAAGCTGTTGCGCAGTATGATCAGATATAAAGGCATCGAAAACTGAGATATTAACAAAATTACTATTAACAAAGATATTATCAATAGAACTTGATGAATTATTAGTAATTCTGGTATTTACAAAGACTGTAGGCTGCATATTAAATGATGACATTGAAGAAAATAAACTTGTTTTATTATCATTATTCTTAATCATTTCTATATTAAAATCACCAGCGATCACAATGATTTTATTCTCTTTAAAGATATCTGTGAGAACCTTATCAATGAAATCAAAAAATAAATCAACATTACCCAGAGGAGGTCTATAAATTGACAGTACTATCATTCGGGTCCCTCCAAAATTACATTCAACAGCTGAACATTCCACAACATTCTTAACCGATAGCTTATTAATCTTTGATCTTGTTTTGAAACTAACACTCTTTTGCACGTACACAGCACTTCCCCCGTGCTCTCCATGCTCACGGCAAAAGGCGGATGCTAAATGAAAATTTTTTAAAGACAGGCATTTCAGTTCACTCTCAGTCTTCCAATGTTCAGTCACACACAAAATTTTACAGATTGAATTGTTCTCTAACATATTATTTACAGTGTCTACAGAGTTCCCTAAGGATTGAACATTTTGGTGGATTATACTAACTAATACTTTACTGCTACTATTATCACTACTTATGCCTTGTTCATGTGTTTTGTCAGCCACTTGCTGAACACAATTCTTTGGCAAGTCTATAAAAAATCGTCATAGTTAGTCTCATTCTTTACCCTGGCTAGTCGTCTCTTGAATAGGGGACATTCCTTGTCCCTGGCAGAATGCCCAAGTTCACTCAACTTAAACTTTGTACAATTCGGGCATTTAAACTCTTGAACACCACAATCCTTTCCACTATGTTCCCCACCGCACTTGTGACAACATTCCTTTTCAGCGCAATATTTGGCCACATGACCAAAACCACAGCATTTGAAACATACTGCCAAATTAAAATGTTCCTGGACATATACCCTGACTAGATCAAAGAAAATTGTACCCCTCTTTAAAAACCACTTTGTAATTGCTGGTCGTGCCTGTAATATCCAGTTTTCTTTTATAGGGTTACGACACTGTTTTTTTGCTATGATTTGATATTTTGTCACTGACACTGTAACCCAGCTCTTGGACTATTTCATAATTTAACTTTTCCACTTCGTTTATCTGAGAAGCCCCTATTGATTCCTGTCACCATAAAAAATGGCTCATTATTTAGAGGTTCTTTATATAATTGTTCCAGTTTTTGTTTGCTTAACACTTTTAAAGCCTTTTCCTACATCTTTATCGTTTATTTCATGCTTAAATGTTTGTAACGCTACTCTGGGATCAGTCACATTTGCGACGCGTATAATCGTTTCATGTTTTTTTACAGTCGGTGGTGTTCTCCATTGCTCGGTTCCTATTTTATCTAAACTATTCATCCGATCATAATTTGCTTTTTTTGATGCAATATTTGCATAACTCGGCTCATATTGTTGTTCTTGATCTGTGTTAACATTAAAATTTGTTTCCACGTTTTCCCTGTTGGTCATGGTTACTTGGTTTGTCAGTTTTATATTTTCCGTTTCCATTAATCCATAATTTAAAACTATTCTTGTTAATAATTTATGCAAATTTGTATGTGCTTCCCTCAGCTTAAGCTGTTCATTTTTCAGCAATGTAGTGTCCATTACTTTTGACACCTCATCAATTTTGTCTAGATTCCAAAATACTTCTTCTATTTGTTCCTCTAACAGTCCAAATAACTTTTTATTCTTCTGATCCTGCCTGTTATGGTTTCCTACATTATTTTCTTGTAAAGTTAATCCATCACACTGTTTTTTTGTGATTTTGTTTTGTTCCGGGGAGTTTTCTTCCCATCTGGGCCTTTTATTTGTTGTATCTTCTGTGTTTCTGTCGCTTACTTGGTTTTCGTCCATTTGTTGATTAGGAGGCGGAGTACGTGCTACTTTCGAAATACGTGGTTTAAAAACATTATCCGACTCGCACGACAACTTAAACTGCAAAGGTTCATTTGAATCCTCAATTGTCCTTTTATTAACTTCCAGATCCAATGTGCTTGGTGCACCCTGTAATTTTATGCTACTATCGGTATTCGATATATTTAATAATTTATCGGCGTATGTTTTTGTCCCCTGCAAACTCTTATCATAAATTCCAATGATTTTATTTATTTCGGATCTTGATATTTCACTGGAGCCTACAGAAAACCTTCGGTTTTCTTGCAAAAATTTATCCATTCTTGTCGCGTTCTTTGACAAATTGGCTTTTCCACCATCACTATTTTCACCCATCCGATTTTTACAAATTAACGTGTGTTTACTATAGTATAAATCGACAATCAACGAGAGCACTTAATAACTACAACGTATTTGCTTGCTATATATTACAATACCAGTGTAATTGTGTGTGTAAACTGCGGAAAGATCTTTCACAATTCTTGCGTAAGACGTGATTGGAGCGAAAACGTCCAGTTCATAGGTAAATCACGAATCGAATAGTGGAACAATATCCAACTGGACGAGATATCAAACCTCCTTCGAAGTATGTCATGTCGCATTGCAGCAATAATAAGAATACGATGTGGTAATACACGGTACTAAACCTACATTCTTATTTCTTTGTTTCTTATTATTGTTTAATTAAATATTTAGCATTGTTTCTTTGTATCTTTACATAAAAATGTGTATCACAAGAAAAAAGATTTTGGAAATAATCAGAAAACAAAATATTGGAAAAGAAATGAGCTTGATAGCAAACCATATTTAAATCTGACCAGATCTCCAAAATAGTCTACAGGGTTTTTTTTAATTCAAACCAAAAAACAACATCTTGACTATCCTTGACTAAGTTATCAAACAACAAACTATTAATTTTTTTTTATTTTCCAAGATGTATTGTACACGAGTGTATTAAGAGAATTTATTTTGTAGTAATTCTGCCTAAGTCAATTACAAATAAAAATAATTAAATAAACACACTATATTTAGTCGAACATAACACTAAGCACTCCCTCTGTATTACCTATACTGAATTCTGAGGTTGTAGGTTGTAATTAGGGGGAAACAGATCTCCTAGGAGTGAGTTCCACAGTGATGCAGTGCGCCAGACAAAGGAGTTCTCGTAAAGTGATAAAGCGATGTTCTAAGTGTTTCCAGTTGTACGACGAACTGGTGCGCTCTTGCCGTCTGTCGTGACTGTCTGACAGGCTGCCAGGGGCGGGATGAGGCGGGCCAAATCCTGGGAACATCTACCGTGAAAGTATATATCGGCCATATGTCTGCGGTGTTCCAGACTATCCATATTCCGGGTCGCCGACGAGACGCACAGCTCTCTTGTGAATGGAATCCAGCAGCTTTAGGGTGTGCTTTGGTGCGGCACCCCAGATGTGTGAGCAGTATTCTAAGCACGGTCTTATTTGCGCTTTGTAGAGCGCAACGAACAAAAACTAACCAAAAATAACCCAAGGCATGCCCAAAATCATGAAAAAAAACTTTTTACAAATATAATCTCATGAAAATAAAAATAGGATTAAAACTAACCGTAAAAATCAACGCGAGCAAAGCCGCGGGTAAAAGCTAAAAGTGTCCTATGTCCTTTACTATACTCGTGAAAATATCTGTACAAAATTTCATGATGATCGGTTAAGTAGCTTACGCATGGAAAATAGGATTAAAACTAACCGTAAAAATCAACGCGAGTGAAGCCGCTGGTAAAAGCTAAAAGTGTCCTATGTCCTTTACTATACTCTTGCAAATATCTGTACAAAATTTCATGATGATCGGATGAGTAGTTTATGCGTGAAAACGTAAGAAACAAACATACACATTCGCATTTATAATATTAGTTATTCGCATTTATAATATTAGTTAGGATTCTTTAATAATAATTACTGGCAGCTTCAATCGGAGTAGATTAATTCACTGCACAAATTCGACACGAAAATCTAATGCCACCGGGAATAACATCAACCTATGGACACAGCTTATTCACTACCAGCTAGTCATCTTGAGGCGGCATTCTTTGATTGGGGAAAGTCAATAATCAAATTTTGCAAATTTTAGAAGAGGGCCATGACTCAATATGGTTTTAAACGTTTGGGCATCTGAATAATACCTTTGACAGTACGTTTAATTTAAAATAAGCTTTTTATCGTCTAAAATTCGTTTAAAAACGATCTTAAAGGTCAAAATGGTATAAAAATCCGTAATTTCCGGACTTTTTTAGGACGAATTTGTTGTGGATTTAGAAGTGAAAATTCATTTTAAATTCAACCGTCTATTAAAAATAAGCTGTGCTATGGGCGCGCTTTACATTTATTAAAAATAGTTATTTATTATATAAGTGCTAAAAGTGACATTTTATTTTGTGAGAAGGGAATCACTTTTAGCACATATAGCATACACTATTTTTTGTACAAACACCATTCAAAGTATAAATCAATAGTAGAGTGTATGTGTTAATATATTCGCTCTAGAAAACGATTTACCTCCCACTTTTTTGTCACAAGCTGAATTTTTCAGGGATGGAAGTACATGATAAGGTAACCCTTATTTCGGAGTTAATACAAAATTAGACTATGCAAAAGGGCACTATCATCAAAAATCGAGATATTGATACCACCGTATAGAGAAAAACATAGTTATTTTTTGGTCGAAAGCACAAAAAGGCCTTTGTAGGGAGTATTTTTTATAATTATTTAAATAAAATCATTTGCATTAGTCCTTATGGCCGAAAATAATTTTAAACGTAGATTAACAAGTGGTCTTTTTTAAATATAACATTCATTTGACAAAAAAGGAAGGCCTAAATGAGAAAATGCTATTCTTTATAAAAGTTTCGCCTATGTCTTGACCAGGTAATAGAGCAAATCCCATATTTTTTTATTGTAAACTAACAATATTATAACAATAAATAATGAGAGGCGTCATGAGTTTACGCCGCGTCGCGCGTCGCGTCGCGGCCTGATTATTCAGACCGCCAGATGCATCTACCCTTAGTCTATCTTTCTCTTGTCCTCACGTTTAGCATGCTTTGTTTCTCTATGCGTATCGGCAGATGGAACACATTTAATATATTATTATAGACCTATTAAGATTTGTTTTATTTTATTTGTATTATAAAACTTCTCGTTAGGTGTCAATTTGCAATCTGCCATATCGTATATCTGCTTTTATTAAAGAATTAATAAGTTTATGTGTTACATATAAAGTACCTATCTAGTAAATTTGGAAGAAATATAGAATTTTTTTGCGTTTTTATTATTATACATACATCTGTTTCAGGTGAAAATATCTGGGTAAATTATAAGTTTTTGTTTAAAATTTTAATTACGAAAGAATCAGAGAGCAAAAATAGGGATGATTATAAACGTCGCCAAGGCAATATGCTTGTTGATGCAACAAACAGGGTGCCTGGAAATTAGAGGTCAATGTTTTAATTATTGCATATTTCATGTTTTACACTGAGGCCGAGGAAAATTTCATTCAAATATACTATGTTCCAAGTTATTTTATCCGGAGTAGGCCATGACTGATACTTCTTTGTATTGTTGGGTACTGTTATCAACAATCCAGTCATAGCCTACTCAGAATAAAATAAACTTGGAACAAAGAATATTAATTTGTCATGTATGCTTACGACCCTAAGCAATGACTTTTTTATAATTTGTTTTTTTTTTAAATATACATCATAATCTCAAAAAATGTTTTAAATATTAAACTTAAGGAATATATTGACGAATATATTAATCTGTCACATTTGACATGATCAAATGTTTGTATAGCAACCTTTAAAAAAGTAGGCGCATCATAAACCGACTAGCCTGGGGCGCCTTGGACCCTTAATCCGGCCCTGTGTTTTGGGACGATTTTTTCATTGTTCGCGACAAAATTCCAGTATCAAGGTATGGTTCCGCTTGTGCGTCGGACGCATGCAGTGGCTGTATGCAGCGGCCGCTGCATTCGACGTAGAGACTGAGATAAAAACAAGTGATTTATCTTGCGCATGCATCGCAACAGCGGGCTGCAGCGGTGAATTATTCGACTGCACACTACTGCAACTAACAAATAAATAAATTGGTAAAACTAATTTGGCGGGTACCCGAACAAGTGCCATGTTTTGTCAAAAATATAACTATTATCTTCAAATTCGACTTCCACGAAAATCTCTTGGCCCAACTTCAGTATATTTTTTAAAAATAAATAATTGTTTTTAGCTAAATGGATCGGTACCAGCTGGCCATTGCATGAAAGTAGCTTCAGATCATGTGGACGAACAACTTCAAGAAGTTCTCGACTATTACAAAGTAGTAGTTACAAAGAACCACGTTTTCAGTAGATGTATGGTAAGTTAATTTGTTATTGATTCGTTTATTTTTAAACGGCACCTTTCCCGAATAAAAGGTAAGGCGTTTTCCTTCATTCTCGTTCCACGAGATGTTTTTGCTCACATAATTTTGAATTGTTAACAATTTTAATTTTTCTACGTCTATACTTTAATGGATTTATTAGACATTTACTACCTGTACTTTAATCATGTAACGTATAACTAACCCAAGCTAACCCCATGAGGCAAACCCAAACTTTCATGTTATATGGGCCTAGAAAATACGCTCTGCCGAAGGCTCCTACCGCTAACCTCTACTATTTACAGTATTCACAGCAACAAAAATAATATATCTACATTTGTAATGTACACGGGTAAACCTAATAAAATAAATCATCTTACTACCTAATTAGCCAACACAAGCCCTCTATTATACCCTTACACAGTGAGGAGCTGAAACAAAAAGACAGTGTCTCATTACCTACAATACGTGGCTTCACCTTGAAGTGTGCAAGTTATCAGAAAATTTAAACGGATAAAACATGATGAGATTAAAGGAAAAAATACGATTGATTTTCACATAGAAGCCTACTTTTCATTCTTCATTACCCTTTTATATCTGATCAAATTATAGCAATTAACTTTTCAGAGCACCTAATGTAAAATGCTTTTCATAAAATCTGCGAATTCCACCTGGCCTCATCAACTTTCAAAATAAGAAAAACTAGTTTTATCTTGCTTTCTGCTTATAACTATTTTGTACGTATAATCTCGTCGGATATTTAATTTAACAGAATCATATGTTTTCAACTCCTCGTGAAGTACGTAAATGTAAGTCATTGAAGACACGCACTTTCATAAACCTCCCTTATAAAATTTAAGCCGTACCTCAAAACATACAACCATAATTAAATCTCGATATTTACATACATTAAAGATACATGCATTAAGAACAACAAAAAGAAACACTTTATCGAAACCTATTGACATTTGCACACACATATTTTTCTAGACAAAGGTGCATTTTCGTCAGTCAACAGTATCTACATTATCCCCGTGTTATAGTCGAGTCTACGAGGGGCTGTCGAATTGATCATTTCATTGGTGTAAATTCAATATACTGTGACAGAAAATAGAGTTCATTTAAAAAAACACAAATGATTTCGAGCAATCTTTGTGGCAATCCACCGCAATTATTATCCATACAATAATTACTAATAATAACGTTCAACAACTATAAATGCATTACACCTCTTTAATATATTTTAAACCAATCTTAAAGTCAGTTACATTATTGCAATATATACTTTCCAAAAGGATGTTTATCTGATATCAGGTTATCCCGCAGAAATAACCGCAATTAAGATAATGAAATGTATTATCGGCCAATTATATTTAGGTTCGATATTTTAAGTGAACAAAATGTAACGAATGACAGTACACCGATACAATGACATTCATTAAAATATCACAGCAATATTCGTTTAATATGAAAGATTGCCATGAGCATGACATTTAAAATTTATTAATTTTGATAGTTCATAGTAACTCTGTACTTAGTAAATTTGTAAGCTGAAGTACTTATTTTTCATTATTATGACTAGTCGTAGAAAATATAGTGTATGCAACGCACATTTACTTTATATCTATATCATGGGGATAATGTGTGCAAATGTCCATACGATTCGGTTCAGTGTTTCTATTTTAACATCTAAGTAATAATTTCTAAGGCATCTATCTGTAATGTAAATATCAAGTTTTAATTATGGTTGTCTGTTTTGAGGTACGGCTTAATTTTTATAATGGGCGGTTTATGAAATTGAGTGCGGTCAATGACTTACATCCAACTTCCTTTGGGCTCATCAGACCACAATCTTATCTCCACAACCCGTGAACTTGCTGTCAAAACATAGATACCTTGAAAGGTTTGGCCTACAAATCTGCAAATCTGCTTCTCCTTCGGCTTCCCCCGGTGCTTTGGGAATCAAAACCTCTGAATCTGCTGGTGAGATAACTCTCAAGTTATCCTAGCATGGAAGCTTTCATCCCCTCTTCTATGAAATGTATCTCAAACCGTAAATTATGGTTTGGGAAAAAATGCTCAAGAGCGGTTTTTTAAGTATCGACTCACCACAATTAACGAAAGGAAATAGTTTTCAGACAGATAGCAAAAAGTTTTTTCTTTTGTTATTTTTATTATTTCTTTTAATTCCCCTATGTACAGGTTTTTTTTTATATATTGACCCCCCCTTTATCTTTTTTATTTGATGTTTCTGAAAAAAGTGTTTAATACAAAAGTTTAATGGTTTAAAGCAAATTTTTAGAAAAACTATTTTTTTCATCTACAGGATGTTCCAGAAAGTCTGGGCGTGGTCATATTTTCTTATTTCAAATTGCTACCCCAGTTTTTTATTAGATTTTTGTATTCTCCTTACAATTCTAAACATTTTTTATGTAACACACCCTATACCTAACTTTGACGCATAAAAAGATATTGACTAAAGAAAGTTGCGGTTTTTGAAAATTAATAATAAAAATTAGGTAAACAGAGGTACTGGCCTTAAACTGGTCATTCACCGCGATTGTTTTAATCTCAGGTAGACTTTCTATCAATGCCATACAGAGATGAGGAAAAATGCGATTTTGTTTTTGTTTAAGAAATATAATATTATTATCTGCTACAACTATTTACAGCTGTTCAATGTGCCCACCGTTCATTTCAATACACTGTATATAATCTCTCTGGATTTGATTTATACTGTTGATAATAAATTGAGAATGATTCTCATTGGTGTCCTGAATGGTCTCAATTATTCTTGTTCGTAAAACCTCCACGTTTTCCGTGGGAGTTTCATATACTTTATTGTGCAAAAATCCTCATAGAAACGAATCAAGCGGCGCGCGGCGTCAAGTCAGGGCTATTCGGCGGCCATCTAATCGGTCCAGTGCGACCAATCCACGTTTGGTATTTCCCATTAATGTAATTTATAACCGGAAAAACTTTGTATGCTGGGGCTCCATCCTGAGCTAATTTCGTTGTATTGACGGAGTGTAAGTTGTCCAGAAAATTTTCTACATCTTTGGTCAATAAATTTAAATATTTTCCTCCATTTAAGAACTCGTCAATAAATAGTAAAATAAGTTTCAACTATATACTCTAAGATTAAGATACTAATTTTAAAAGACCATATTTTTTTCACACGAGCACGAAATTAGAACACGACCCGCTTGCGGGGAGTTTCCTAACGTGCGAGTGCGCTAAATGTCTTAAAACGTGTATTTTATACTATTTTTTCTATTTTGCAGGTTTTTTTTTATGAAAAACATTAATTTAATCTAGTTGCGCCAAATTTTTGGCGGCCATCATGTTACTTTTGACGTCTGTATCAGTATAGGAATTCCATTCAAAGCGGTGTCTATATTTTTACTAGTGAGCCTCGACATTGAACAATTCTGTTAATATCATAGCAACCAGTCAACAAAAGTAGTGTCGAAAAGAGGTTCTTTTCGACACTCCTTTGCTATCGAAATGGAATCATTTTGAACGCAAAATAGAAAAAATAATTTTATTATCTAACAGCCCACACCACACCTGTAACGATCTTCGACCTTGTATTTTAATTGCCCTAGTTACCTACTCGAGAGTTTCGAGTTGCCAAAAATCGTACGTATTTCCGGTTATGAATCCCTGCAGTGCTGAATGTGCACTCGCCAGACCATAATGTTTCTTTAAAAAAATTGTTGTCATCTTCTTTTAATAATATCATTTCTTAACAAAATATAATTCTTTTTTTTTGATCTTGTGTTAATTTTTGCACCGGTAGGAAACTGTTGCTGATATTCCCTTCTCGCTGCATATGCATTTTTATTATTCTTATAGAATATCCGAAGAATATCGCATTTTTCCGCATCTGTGTATGGCATTTTCTAGTGGCATTGATGGAAAGTCTACCTGACATTAAAACAATCACGGCGAATTACCAGTTTAAGGCCAGTACCTATGTTTACCTGATTTTTATTGGTACTAAATTTTAGAAAACGGCAACTTTCGTAAGTCAATATCTTTTTACACGTCAAAATTAGGTATAGGGTGTGTTACACAAAAAATGTTTAGAATTGTTAGGAGAATACAAAAATCTAATAAAAAAATGGGGTAGCAATTTAAAATAAGAAAATATGACCACGCCCAGACTTTCTGGAACACCCTGTAGATGAAAAAAACAGTTTTTCCAAAAATTTATTTTAAACCATTAAACTTTTGTATTAAACACTTTTTTCAGAAACATCAAATAAAAAAGATAAAGGGGGGGTCAATATATAAAAAAAAACCCTGTACATGCACCACTATTTTTTTCTGATATCCAAAAAAGCATATTATTTACACTATTATTTAATAGCATATCGAAAAGCAGACAGTTTTCTATGAGTTTTTAGGGTCCGAATTGATAACAACTTTAAAAATCAATGAATAGGCATAAGCACCACGCAAAATGTCTGAAAATATCAGTTTTCGAATCAAAATAATAAAGTAACCAAAGCCACAAAGAAGTTTGCGGATAGCGATTGTCGAAAAATCTTGGTCGTGGCCTCCCGTACTATTATGAAAAGTATTCTACTTTTTTAGCGATTTTATCCCCACCCGATACCCATTCTTCTTGCTTTTCGTATACAGATAACGCACAAAAAAACATTGACTTAAAAACAACTTCAAAAGTTGACCATTTTCATGAAACTTC
>MU182145.1:449136-461370 GCA_016904865.1 Pissodes strobi
CCCCCCCCCCCCCCCCCCCCCCCCCCACCACCTTAGTGATATTCTCAATAACTTGCGTTCGATGGCCCTCTGATGTAATCGTTTTTTTGGTCATGACCCATGTTTCGGAGCCGTATGTTACTATTGGGAGAATGCATTCGTTGTAAATTTTTGCCTTCATTTCCATGGAGATTTTCGTATTTAGGATATGTTTCAATTTACCGTAGGCCGCCCAGCCTAGTCTGATTCTTCTGTCAATTTCTAGGTCTTGATATTGTTTGTCGAAGGAGATTATTTGGCCTAGGTATATGTACGATTAGACTTTTTCAATTGTTTGTCCGTGAATTGTGATTGTTGTTCGTTCTGTTGTTACATTTGTCATGTACTTTGTTTTTGTACTGTTCATTTCTAGTCCTACTTTTCCCGATTCTTCTTGTAGTTGTTCAAGCATCTCTGTGAGTTCTTCTTCGTCCTTTGCAAATAGTACAATATCATCGGCAAATCTGAGGTTTTGTAGGTGTTCGCCTTGGATGTTAATTCCTTTTCCGGTCCAATTCAGTTCTTTGAAGACGTCCTCAAGGACCAAGGTGAAAAGTTTTGGCGAGATGATGTCGCCTTGTTTAACACCTCTTTCGGTTTTGATTCTATTCGTGGTTTCGTGAACTCTTATTGTCATTGATGATTTTTTGTAGATGTTATCAATTAGATTTATGTACCTTTGGTCTATTCTAGCGTTTCTCATTGATTTAATTATTGCCCAGTTCTCTATTGTATCAAAGGCTTTTCTAAAGTCAATAAGTGCCATCCATATCGGTATGTTATATTCCGACGTTTTTCCCAGTATCTGTCGTACTGTATGTAGATGTTCGGTAGTGCTAAAGTGGCTGCGAAATCCGGCCTGTTCTTTTGGCTGATATATGTGAAACTTAGTTTGTTATATTTGTGAGAGAATATTGTTTACTTACCATCTCATAGACTTCTTACTAGGTACATAAGTCTTCTCTGAAATTCTCGATGCTACCTTAACCTTCGTAAGTTCGGGCGAGATTTGTAACAAATCAGATTACCCCAATAAAAAACCTTAATTTAGCAAAATATTTACGTTGCTTTTTTAACATTTATTTAATTCAACAATAAATAAAGCAATACATTTATTGCAGAAATATAAATAGTATTTTACCATATTAACATTTATCAGAAAAGTTATGTGATAAAAACAAAACATTATTCACAAATTAAAAAAATATATACTCTTAAAAATCGTGGAAACATAGATATTACTAAATGAATATGTTTTATATATTATAACAGTTCTGGCACTTAACAACGTGATTAGAGTGAATTTGGCAAGCAAAACTGGCAAGTGTCACAAATTTTTCATAAATTTGTACCCTATATCATATTTTTTTAAATTTGTAATGATAATTATTTTTTAAATTATTTAATACAAATTAATATTAACACATGCTAAGAAGGAAACTGCTGAAAAAAATAAAAGGGCGGAAAATGTAAAAAAATAGTCATGGAGTACGACATTACCCCGCTCGACCTTATGAAGGTTAAGCTGAGGAACTTAGTTTAGCATTTACACTGTGATGATCCAAGCTAGATTTCTTGCAAAGTATATGAATAATTTTCCAATACTACTTAATGCTGATGCGTATACTGTAGAAGATGAGATATGTCAAGTTTTTGAAGCCAACTGCTGATCATCTAAACTGTTCTATGTAACATTTTTCTTGTAACGTAGCACATTTTATAAATTAAAATAAATCATCGATTTTAATTAAAATCATAACTGGTGTGAAATACAATGATTTATTATACTGAACAGTTCAATTTTTAATACAGATAGAAACCTAACCTATTAATTTAAACTCTAAAATAATTGTTTATTAAATCCTCTCTGATTTGTCTTCCCATGTTAATGTTTTCAAAACCGTTTATAAGACTATCATAATAATTGGACTCTTGTAACACAACGTTCATCAAATGCTATTCAGGGATGGGTACATATAGTTCGCCCACTCGTTGTTGACCCTCGAAACGCATGCAATTGCATGCGTTTCGAGGGTCAACAACGGCTGGGCGAACTATACGTATTTTTTTGGTTTTATACGTGTCAAGTAAAAAACCCACGTATTATACGCCTAAAACGTATAAAACTGTCATATACATATCGTCGCCTTCCTTACAAAGAGGCTTATCTCATAAAATTGCTAAATTGAGTTATAGTCCGAGAGGCGACCGTCATAATAGTGTGGTGTCTGAACTGTCAGGATTTTGCATGATAAAAAATATTGTTTAGTTGGGCCGAATAAGAAACCGTTGGTCGGCCGAGGCTGGCCTTGTCCAGTAATTAATTATACAGTGTCTTTCAAAAAGTTCGCATCATACGGGAAACTTTTTTATTATTGATTTCTCAGAAAACTAAACTTTGACAATGCTAAATTAAAGATAAGTTATACAGGGTAATTAAAGAATTGAATTTAAAAAAACAAAAATTTTTGAATATCGGAAAACCTACAGGAATAAGCTGTTATTAAGATAAAAATAAAAGTCAGATACCATTTCTTCCAAAAGTGCACTGTTGCTGAGAAAATTCATGACAATTATTGGAAAAAAACCCTCTTTTTCTTAATTTTGTTCTTATTTTTTTCAGCAACGATGCACTTTTGGAATAAATAGTATTTCTTTTATTTTTATCCTAATAAAAGCTTTATTTTTTCTGTAGAAGGTTTTCCGATATTCCAAAATTTTTGTCTTTTTAACCTTAATTTTTGTATTTTTTAAGTACCCGGTATACCTTATCCTTAATTTAGCATCGTCAAAATTATTTTTTTTCTATGCATCAACTTTTGTCAAGAATAGAATTTTCTGTGACATCAATAATAAAAAAGTTTCCCATATGATGCGAACTTTTTGAAAGACACTGTATAATTAATTACTGGACAAGGCCAGCCTCGCCGACCAACGGTTTCTTATTCGGCCCAACTAAACAATATTTTTTATCATGCAATATCCTGACAGTTCAGACACTATTATGACGGTCGCCTCTCGGACTAAGATAGCTGTGGTTTCCCTAGTTACGTAATAAACTCCAAGTTCGCTGGATTCAAAACTTGATATTATGTTGAGTTCAAATTTTAAACACCTTTTTTATTTAGAGTAATATTTGGGTCTATTTTTATAAATACGTATTCTAATTAATTCCGATCGGATAAAAATAGTATGTGCAACTCGTAGGAAAAGCACATTCCTGGACTCCTGTCTTGCTGGCCTTGGCTGCGCCTCGTCCAGCAATTGCCACAATCGTCCAGGAATGTTCTGATTTTCCTCCTAGTTACACAATATACTATTGCGTTGTGTTTTGTTTCTGAACTGTGCTAATGAGATAGGCCCCTGTACCACGTGAGAAACTAACCTTAACTTTTAGTCATTGTTTATTTCCTGTCTTAGGCAGCTTAACTTTTATCACAAGGATTAATATTTACCTACAGTTATTCAAAATGCTACAGAATGGTGATGTTTTCGTTCAGTGGAAAAACGGCACCAGAAATATAAAAAAGGCAGAACCAGAATTTTTTTTTTAAACAAGTCATTTGCAAGAAAACTATCGAAACATTTCTCTTAAACGCCAGCATAGTGAATTATTAGCCCATACCTAGACTCCCATTACTTAATACGACGCACTTGTATCATTATGTGAGAGAAATACGCCAGTAATAAGACTTCCATAATATATATTTTTTACATCTCTCCTCATTTGTATTTGTGATTGTTAGTTTTGTTCTTATATCTATAAGCAGATTTTTGTACTTTTTTAGGAAATAAAACCCATTTATTTATATTTTTCTTGATATTTGAGTATTGTTTTGATGTAGGCCTAACTCAAAATTAGTAAGATATTGTATACTTTGTGTCTAACGAAGAGGCTTATCTCCTTTTTTCATTTTTTTTTCGCAGTGATAGGCATACAAAAATTGAAAAATATATATATTAACGCCTTTGCCTTTGTTTTGTCAGTAGTAGCACCCACAGTAATTGTAAAAACTTCTTTTGCCTCTCCTGAAAAATTGGAAGAAATGAGATAAGCCAAAGAAATCAATACGTTGCTTATCTGAGCTAAGCCATGAGTCGTTATAAAGAACGTTCATGGGAATGATACTCTGATCTCCTTTACTCCTAGCAAAATTCAAACAAATATTTATGATCAGATATTATGCTTGATTCCCCTTTCTTATATAATTGTCATAACATACCCTAGACCAGCTCATAGCTTCTTTTCTGCAATATTAGATTTTTGAGTCCACTAGTATTCCATTTTATTACTTTCTTTGGGACATACAATTTCAAATAATGAAAAAGAATCTCATCGAAGACTGATACATTTTTGTCAATGTCATGGTCTAAGGTTTCAACACAAATTTTACAAAGCAGAGCATCATTTAAAAGCTGCAAATTACAATTATTAAAATCAAACATTACACTCACTCTAAGACTCGTTGGATTCAACATTAACTTTGCACGCATGCCCAAAGTCTGGAGCTGATCAATGACAGTTTGTGACAAGAGGGGCTGCATTGTATTAGCTGGCTGGAACGTCAAACTGATGAGGCCAGTTTGATTACGGGGAGTCGCCCCCGCCATTCCGAGTTGCCACGGGATGTGGCCCATCAAATCCCATCGTCCTCCTCCAGGCTGGAGAACACCAAAGTACAAAGTCTGGAGCTGATCACTGGGGAGTGACCCAACAAACCCCATTTTTACCCCTGTCAGACTAGGGACCACCGAAGGAATGAGTCTGAGGCCGATGCATCCGATGGAAGCGGCCCTAGGTGGTTGATGCATACGCCTACTCGCATCGTCCACGCTGGTGGTTCCGGGTTCCACAGTAGGAATATAATAATATGGACATGATGGTGCTTCCAGGATCAAAATATTCCGGAGGTAAACTCCCCGGCCATTCGGATCTCCGGTCGCGGGGTGGGGTGGCCCGGGGAGCCCTTCATTCCGCATTTCACAGACAGCAAAGATATCGAACCAATTTAGAATTGATTTCTGCAACATAAGAGGCCTACATACAAATATAAATTCGATACACCAACATCTACAAGCAAATAGACCACACATACTAGCCCTTACAGAAACACAAGTATATTCTACAACAACAACAGTGAACTACCCCTATCCTGGTTACGACTTACATACCCGATTTAGACATAAGTTCGGAATATGCCTTTTTGTCCGAAGCGATCTTTCATGTCACCGCGAGGAAACACTCGAACCGAACAACCTTGACGTCATGTGGCTCAAGTTCACCGCCAAGGGATTAACCAAGTTTATATGTTGTCTCTATCACCTTCCGAGCGATAGAGCCTACCAAAGCTTTTTTTCAACACTAGCTACCACTTTTGACTCAATACAGGTTGATCACCCCATTTCAGAAATAATCGTTCTGGGAGACTTCAATGTCCACAACACCAACTGGCTCAAACATCACAACAAGACCGACAACGCAGGTAGAGAGGCTGAATCATTTGCCATCAGCTGGGTTTACTCAAATTGTAGACGAACCAACGCGAATTTCAGAGAGGGGCGAATTCGGCTCCCTCCGGGATCTTTTTCTAACCACCAATCCTGACCAGTACATAATTACAGTTGGTCCGCCATTAGGTACTTCCGACCACAAACTTATTACAACGGTTTGTGAATTGCCACTCATACAGAAGGATCCACCATTGCCTCGCAATATCTGGCATTACAATTCTGCAAACTGGGACGATCTAAGGGAGTTCTACCTAGATTTTCCTTGGCTCGACGTCTGCTTTGGTGCTGACGACCCATCAGTCTGCTGCGAAAAGATCACGCAAGTAATCTCCTCAGGAATGGAAGCATACATCCCAAATTCCATCAAGTTACCATCAAAAGGAAAGCCCTGGTTCGACAGAAGATGCGAAAGTGCTGTGGGTAGGAAACAGCAAGCCTACAAGTACTGGCAGCAAAATCAGACGGCTGAAAATCGCAATTATTTTGTCGAGGCGAGAAACGAATGCAAGCGTGTTATTCAAATTCAAATTCAAATTCAAACAAGTTTATTTGTCTCTTAATAATCCATACATTGAGAACAGAATAAAAATAAATTACATTTAGACAAAAAGGACTACACCGCGACTATAAACAGCCGATAACAGCATGCACACAACAAGTTGTACGCAAGTGTGGTACAGCCCTATTAACCCATAATACATAAAATGTAACTAATTCAATCTTAGTAAAAACTTAAAATAAACTTAAATACCAACAAGGGACGAGGCCGGTAGGGCACAGAATCAACCAGGAGCGCGGGGCGGAGAGGAATCAGAATAAATGACACAATATATTAATCTGCATCTACGTTCACGTTCACGAGGATAAGCGAGCGACCGATAATCTCCGAAAATTCGATGTAATAATGTAATAAGCAACCAAAAATTGCAACAAAAAAATAAATAAAAGATTATATATTATACACACATATATACCCGCATAATGAAACATTCAGATTCTACTCAGTTGCGCCCTGATGTTCCAAAAGATGTTTTTTAATAAATGAGGAAAAGCGTCCAGGAGAAAAATCTTTAACATGATTTGGCACGGAGTTCCACATATGAGAAGCGATAAATGTAAATGATTTTTGAAAGGCTGCTGTTTTATGTTGTGGCACTCTATAGTTGTCAATGTTCCTCGTATAATGGGGATGTGGAAACAAATGAAATTGTGCTTTAAGATAAGGTGGTTGGCCACTTTTTAATACACTATAAACAAAGTTAAATAAATGATACTTTCTACGATTTGACATATTCAAAATACCATTGTTATTTAAATAAGGTGTAACATGATTCCTAAAAGGAATGTTAAAGGAAAAACGCATGCAACAATTCTGAATCTTTTGTATTTGATGTGACGTTTGCATAGATAGAGAATCTCCGTAGACGACATCCCCGTAATCAAACAACGATAAAATAAGACTGTCGCATAAATAATATTTTGTTTTAGGAGGCAAGAATTGTTTTAAACTATAAAGCTTCCTTAATCGGAAGTATGCAATTTTTAACTTACTGTTTATGTGAGCTTGAAATGAAAGAGATTCGTCAAATATGACGCCCAAATTTTTAGATTCCGTAACTAAAGGCAGAAGAGTATCATCAATCTTTGGTGTGAAATCCTCTGCAACTCTATTTGCACTATTTCCAAGGTTATTAAAAAAAATAATAGAAGACTTTGTAGCATTTATTTTCAAATTGTGACTCTTAGAAAAGCTACCCAAACTATTTAAATCAGTGTTAAAATGTTCCAGGGAAAGATTCATATTGTCTAAGGAGAATGATATGTATAATTGTGAATCATCGGTATATTGTTGTATTTTTGAATATTTTATGCAATCATGCATATCAGCAACATACAGTGAGAACAATAATGGACCCAATATTGAGCCCTGGGGCACACCTGTGTTTATCAACAAATACCCGGACTTCACCAATCCACACTCCCCTCTAATCTCAACGCAATGTGATCTGTCTCTAAGATATTGGGAGAAGAACCTGACAGACTTATCCGAAAGGCCATAATAGTGAAGCTTAGCTAACAGTAAATTATGGTTTAGAGTATCAAAGGCCTTACTAAAGTCCAACAGAGCTAGACATGTGATTTCTTTTTTATCTTCATTACGTCGAATTTCATTTAAAACATTAACTAAACTGGTTGCAGTACTGAAATTTGGCCGAAAACCAGACTGGCAATCAGGTATAATATTTGACAAGCTCACATAATTGTATAATTGAGAATAAACATGTTTTTCGATGATTTTCGACACAGCTGAAAGAATGCTAATCAGTCTTAGATCTTTTGATTCCACAGGATGTGGAACTTTCGCCAGCGGTGTTATTACAGCCTTCTTCCAGATGGCCGGAAAATAACTCTCCAAAACACAGCTATTTACTATATTTATTAGGGAGTTCAGGCAATAAGGAAGACACAGTCGAAGATCCCTAACAGAAATGGCATCCTCGCCAACAGCAGAGGTAGTTATCTTGTTAAGATGTTTTAGTAAAGTATCTTCGTCCAATAATTCCAAATTAAATTCGGATGTAACACTAGGGTGATTAGTAGAATTATAATACTTAATTTTGTCATCCGAAACAGAATGCTTGAGTGCAAGATGAAAAATATAGATTCAGTGTATTAGGGTCACATAAATCGTTTGGTAAGGCATCTGCCTTGCTACGCGTTAAATTTAATTGATTTGCATTTACCCAAAAATCTTTACCCTTCTTTGAGGAAAAATGATTAAAATATGAGATTTTTTCTCTAATAATGGCATGCTTAGTGTCGTTTCGAAGTTCCCTATAATATTGAAGATGAACCGCTCTTTTAGTTTTCAAATATTTTCGATACGCTTTGTCTCTCAGACGCATTATGTATTTAATATTATCCGTAATCCACGGAGTGAGGCTCTTTTCTTTAACTTTACTTCGTCTTAATGGCGCATGTTTATTCATTAAATATAATATGTTTTGATTAAAAATTCCTAGTTTAGTATCTATATTTTCTGTATACAAAATTCTATCCCACTCTAATTGTTGTGCATCATATTGAAACTGTTCCAAATCTATATTTATATAATCACGAAACTGTAAAAATCTAGGCGTATCTTGAACTTTAGGAATGCCTAGCACTGCATATACCAAGTTATGATCAGTAACTGAATTTGATACTGGTACGGATTCTGCCATTATTAGATTGAGATCCCTGGTTGTAATTATTACATCAATAAGGCTAGAACTGTCTGTAGATAAATTAATACGAGTGGGATCTCTTATTACTTGATGTAAATTATGGACATCCAAAATATTCTGAAGTTTTCGTTTACCTAGAGGATCACCCAAGAAATCAATATTAAAATCGCCCATCAATATAACACTGTCATACATAGGTACAGTCACATCTAAAATATCCTCGAGAGTATCAATGAAATTTTCCTGATTAGCGGATGGTGATCTATAGAGACTAACGGCTAGTATATTTTCATTATTAGATTTAAATTTAATGCTAATATATTCGAAATCAGGAGAAACACGTTCAAAATTAACAAGTGAATATTTAATAGATTTCTTAATATAAAACCCAACACCTCCGCCTCTGCCGTTTCTATCCCTCCTTACGAAATTATATTGGGGTATCCTAAAAGAGCTATTCTCATACTGCGGTGATAACCAGGTCTCTGAGAGGCATAATACATCAAATTGGTATGAACTAACATAATGAGAAAATTCGTCGAAACCCGTATTCAAAGATCGTACGTTCAAATGAGCCACCACAAAATCGCTCACATGCCCAAAGCTATTATCAAATGAGGCTCTCCGGAAGTCAGCCGCTCGCTCAATCCCAACATTATCTGCCATTGCAAGACCAACGCCTACCCCCCGCCCCAGCCGCACCCCGGCGCCACCCCAAGCCTGCATCCATGTAATACCTAGCCAAAAAATACATCTTGTATCCTAATATCTTAAAAACTAATATAGTAAAAATAGTAACAATTAAAAAATAAAGATCTATACTCATAGTAATGTTGATTATAACGATTATATTGGAAAGGCCGCATATCGGTGCTATTACAGTCCCACAACTAACATAAATGTGTACTGCTAGGAATTAAAATAAATCAGTCGCACAAATTAGGATAATGATATGAACAGAATGTGAAACAACATTGAAAAATTAAATGAAACCAGTTGAAATCAGCTCCAATAGGGATCATAATATATTACACGCAGGCGCTGCCCGAAAACGATTAAAAACAATACAGACTTTAAAACAAATCAAGAAAACTAATTATATCCATTAAGAAAGTCAAAAACATCAAAATAACTCTTAAAATCAATTGGCTAATTAAGCAATTAGATCCTTCATAGGTAGATTCACTGATTGATGAATTAAATCATGTGGTTTTATATATAATTAATATCCATTTTTTAACATATATTTGCAGGGACGATCGGAAATACCATAATATACCAAAAATATATCATAGCATAGATTTGATAAGTGTGCAGTGTTTTAGGTCGATATGTTACAAAAAAAATCAGTTACATACCTCGAGCCGCTATGTAAAAGACACATTATGAAGGTTACATTTTAGTAGTTGTGCAAGTACCCCTGATAATAAAAATTCACAGGACTAACCAACAAGTGGCGTGGCAACTCGTGCCTGCGGCACGCGCGAGGCCCTTCGGGCCTCGTTTGTGTGACCTTCGGTCACACATTATTGCCACGCTCCTATCCGTACCGTGGCCTATAATTAGAAAGCCCTTATAATTAGAGTTACCAATCGCTAGTCTAATTTTCCCGTAATAAATTTCTAACTGGTTGCCATGGTAACCGACTTGTCAACGTCAATCGTTAATTTTTTTAAATATTTACCTAAATACCAAATATCAAATCTCTAAGTACGATTGATGAATTGTGACGATTTTTAATTTTTTTTTGGTTACCATAGCAACCAATTTTTTAGTATCAAATTGGGCTTCATAAACAATACTAAGTACCATACTATATCTTTTATTAGTGATATACATATTATTAATTGGTTGCTATGGTAACCATGTTGTCAACAAAAAATGCTAACATACTTTCACCTCTACTTATAAATTGACATCGAAAAAAAAGAATAGTTGGTCCGTGTTTACACGGACAAAAATGCCAAAAAACGGTAACTTGTCCTGTTTTCACACCCTGTATATTAACCGATCGTAACCAAAATCAATAGGCTTCGAGGGTTTGTGTACCTCTACCTCTATGCCAAATTTCAAGTTGCTATCTTCAATATTGCGACCTCTCAATGCCAAAAAACAGTTACTTGTCCTGTTTTCACACCCTGTATATTAACCGATAGAAACCAAAATCAACAGGCTTCGAGGGTTTGTGGACATCTACCTCTATGCCAAATTTCATATCTTCAAAATTGCGAACTGTAAATACCAAAAAACCGTAACTTGTCCTGTTTTCACACCCTGTATATTAACCGAGCGTAACCAAAATCAACAGGCTTCGAGGGTTTGTGGACCTATACCTCTATGCCAAATTTCAAGTCGCTATCTTCAAAATTGCGACCTGTAAATGCCAAAAAACCGTAACTTTTCCTGTTTTCACACCCTGTATAACAATTAGAGCAAAAGAGCAAAGGAACAAAAATACGTGTTTTACCGAATACTTTCATTTAACATATAAAAAAAGAAATGTTGGTCCTTGTTTACACGGACAAAAATGCCAAAAAACGCCAAAAAACGGTAACTTGTCCTGTTTTCACACCCTGTATATTAGTCGATCGTAACCAAAATCAATAGGTTCCGAGGGTTTGTGGACCTCTACCTCTATGCCAAATTTCAAGTCGCTATCTTCAAAATTGCGACCTGTAATCGATTTCATCACATACACACATCCATACACACATACAGACAAAAAATGAAAAATTTTTTTTTCGATTCCAAATCGATAGGTATAAGTCCCAGAGCGATCCGACGTACCGTTACGAAGTTTTTATCCCGATTGGTCTCGCCCTATAGAAAGCCTATATTATAGATAAGGGCTTTCTAACAAGTGGCGTGGCCACTCGTGCCTGCGGCACGCGCGAGGCCCTTCGGGCCTCGTTTGTGTGACCTTCGGTCACACATTATTGCCACGCTCCTATCCGTACCGTGGCCTATAATTAGAAAGCC
This sequence comes from Pissodes strobi, assembly GCA_016904865.1. NCBI lineage: Eukaryota > Metazoa > Arthropoda > Insecta > Coleoptera > Curculionidae > Pissodes > Pissodes strobi. The sequence continues at coordinate 460,872 of MU182145.1, forward strand.
CTTATAATTACAGTTACCAATCGCTAGTCTAATTTTACCGTGATAAATTTCTAATTGGTTGCCATGGTAACCGACTTTTCAACGACGAATTATGACGAATTATGACGATTTTTTCTTTTTTTGGTTACCATAGCAACCAATTTTTTAGTATCAAATTAAGCTTCATAAACAACCCTAAGTACCATACTATATCCTTTATCAGTGATATACATATCATTAATTGGTTGCTATGGTAACCATGTTGTCAACAAAAAATGCTAACATACTTTCACCTCTACTTATAAATTGACATCGAAAAAAAGAAAAGTTGGTCCTTGTTTACACGGACAAAATGGCAAAAAAACAGTAACTTGTCCTGTTTTCACACCCTGTATATTAACAGATCATAACCAAAATCAATAGGCTTCGAGGGTTTGTGGACCTCTAACTCTATGCCAAATTTCAAGTCGCTATCTTCAAAATTGCGACCTGTAAATGCCAAAAAACGGTAACTTGTCCT
>MU182145.1:461770-479123 GCA_016904865.1 Pissodes strobi
CAATCTTTGGTGTGAAATCCTCTGCAACTCTATTTGCACTATTTCCACGGTTATTAAAAAAAATAATAGAAGACTTTGTAACATTTATTTTCAAATTGTGACTCTTAGAAAAGCTGCCCAAACTATTTAAATCAGTGTTAAAATGTTATCGACGAAACTAAGGACAAACACAATCAAAAGATCAGGAATAAACTTTTGCAATGCCCCAGTGGTTCCAGGAATTCCTGGTCGGTAGCAAAGGCAGTAAGTAACAACTTTATAAAAACGTCTCTCCCACCTTTGACAGACGAACGTGGCATCACGGCGACTACAGCCAAGGAAAAAGCAAACATGCTCGCCAAAATGTTTTCTTCGCACTCTACCTTTGACGTCTTCCAAGGCAAGACTCTCCCCACCATATCGAACATCAACACTACCATGGCAGAAGTCAAATTTCATCACCGTGATATTCGTTAAAATCCTTAAAGAACTAGATACGCAAAAGGCATCAGGACCGGACGGAATACCTGCCATCGTGTTAAAGAACTGCGCCTACGAACTAACACCCGTTTTTTTCAGGCTTTTTTCTCTGTCTTACGGAAAAGGGATTTACCCATCTTGTTGGAAAGTCGCTCGAGTGCAACCTGTTCCAAAAAAAAAGGCAAGAAAACCAGAAAGTATCGTCCAATTGCCTTGCTTCCAATAATCTCCAAAGTCATGGAACGTGTAGTCAATCAGCAACTACTCAAGTACCTCGAGAACAACAAAATAATCAGCTATAATCAATACGGCTTTCGCAAAGAGAGATCGACAGGAGATATATTGGCCTATGTCACTCATATATGGAGTAGGGCAATTGAGCACTACGGAGAGTCTCGAGCGATTGCGTTGGATATTTCAAAGGCATTCGACAGAGTTTGGCATGACGAACTGCTCAACAAACTACCGTCCTTCGGACTGCCAGCCTCTCTCTGCAGCTGGCTTGCCAGTTTCCTTGAGAGCCGATGTCTGCACGTTGCAGTCGATGGACACATCTCGGACACATTCACCATCAACGCGGGCGTGCCTCAGGGCGCAATACTTTCACCAACTCTGTTCCTCATCTTTATTAATGACCTGCTGACCGAAACAAATAATCCTGTTTACAGTTTTGCAGATGACAGTACCCTTGTCTCCCACTTTAGATCAGAAAAACCCTTACCAGCGACTGAGACTCATCACCGCAACAGGAGCAGAATACAGTAATTAATCAAGACCTGGAGAAAGTTCAAACTTGGGGCGACCGAAATTTGGTCCAGTTCAATGCAGCAAAGACCCAAGCAGCCACGTTTACCAAGAGGGCCAATACAGCGGGCCCTGACATCATTATGGCAGGATATCAGTATGGCAATCGGACTGCTGGGTGTCTCGGTCAACAGTAATATGTTCTGGCATGACCACGTTGCTAACATCGCAAAATCAGCCTCCCAGAAGCTTGGTGCGCTATTTCGCAACAAAAAACTCTATACACCGCAGCAGTTGCTCTTGCTCTACAAAGCGCAAATAAGACCGTGCTTAGAATATTGCTCACATATCTGGGGTGCCGTACCAAAGCACACCCTAAAGCTGCTAGATTCCATTCAGAAGAGAGCTGTGCGTCTCGTCGGCGACCCGGAATCTAGATAGTCTGGAACACCGCAGACATGTAGCCGAGATATCTCTGTTTTACAGATACTTTCACGGCAGATGTTCCCAGGATTTGGTCCGCCTCATCCCGCCCCTGGCAGCTCCTGTCAGACAGTCACGACAGACGGCAAGAGCGCACCAGTTCGTCGTACAACTGGAAACACCTAGAACATCGCTTTACAAAAACTCCTTTGTCTGGCGCACTGCATCACTGTGGAACCCACTCCCAGGACATCTGTTTCCCACTAATAATTACAACTTACAAATATTCAAGAACCGTGTCAATCAACATGTTCTCGCACACACACCGCTCGTCGAGCGTCATAGTGTGTGTGCCACTGCCATAAAAAAAATACCCAGCAGTGCAGAACGATGCGTGTCACATAACATAAACACACCTTACATTAGTCATTGTTTAAGGAAAAGAAGAATAAATTTGGAAAATAGTATATTATTTTATATGGAGGAAAAGTGATACCTTTTATGGCGCGCTCGTGTTCGTCAGACGGAGGTAACGAAAATAAATTTCCAAAAATAAATAAATAATACGTCTCAGACGACCGACGCGACGCGCTTGATATTGTCGATTATTTAAAAAATGCTGAGTTGGCTATGCGCGCAAATGTCTTCCGTAGCGTTGTTGGGAATAGAGAACAGTTCTGCGGAAATGGCGTCTAATAGGAAGTGTGTAATTTGTGACGTTAGTGATGTAACTGAGTTAATACCATTACTATACGCGGATAAACTAAAGAAGTGCCACGAAGTTCTTCAAGTTCGTAAAAAATTAAAGTCAAAATATAGTGAGGTTATTTTGCTGGCGACAATAAATAAAACGCATGAGTGCCTCGTTAAATACGACAAGAATTTTACGTCTTTGTCGAAAAAATATATCAACAAATACATGGAGTTGGTGAGAACTGAAACGTCCTCAAACGAGCCATCCACATTAACTTCAGCAGCTTCTGCTGCAGTCGTTATGGAAACTAGAGATTAGGAACAACAACTAAATGTTCAGGTTAATGCTGATGCATCAATATCCATGCAACAAGAGCTGACGAATGAGAATGTGGGAAATATTGCAAATATTAATGACGTTGAAGCACTACCTACGGAAAAAACAAATGAACCAAGTAAAGTGAAAATCTATTCAGGTTGTATTTATTCTGGAAAAGTAAGGAAAACAGTCAAGGGTCGCTGTGTGGGATTATGTACCTATCCTCAAAAGACAATAGAAAGTAGCGTTTTATCTAGAGCATACGTTACAATAGCTATCAATTTCAATATTACAGAGACTGCCATCGCCATTATGAATTACAGGTAGGAATGTACCGTTTGAAATTTTCAAAAGAAATTTCCATGTTTTAAGATTTCAAATGTGAAATTTTCAATATATATAAATTGACTTTATTTTCTAACATATATTAAGTAACCCAACAAGTGTTTCAATAAATAAAAAAAAAAAAACATTGAAACAGTATTCAGCAATCTAGGCTGGAATTTCGCTATATTTCAGGGGGAATTTGCAGCGGCACTTTCGTCTGACGATTTAAATATGTACTTAAAATTGTCTCTTCGATAATATGTAAAAACGTCAAACGGAGGTATTGAAAATAAATTTTGGAAAAAAATTATAGGTCTCAGGCGGGCCGAGCTTGTTGAACGTTGTAGGGGGACTTCGCAGCGATATTTTCGTCTGACGATTTTAATTTGTGCTTAGAGTGGTCTCTGTTGCAATATGTTGAAACGTCAGACGGAGGCAAGAAAAAAAATTTTGGAAAAAAAAATACAAATTTGAGCGCGTCTGACACCTCTTTAGCAGCGACCTAGGCGTCTGACGATTTACATACGTCATCAGTGACCTTCCAACAGGCAACGTGCAAATTTTCAGCCGGAGGTATGAATATTTTTTGAGCAAAATTGTTTTCACTTTTGAGTCGTCTGACGTGTCCTTTGCAGGGATTTTGAGCAAAATCCGTGCAGATGGCACCAGTTCTCAAAATTCCAGCCGGAGGTACTATCGTAGTACCTCCGCGGCCGCCAGCTCTCCGTCTATCAGTTTTAATCATCTCCTGATGATGCTAACATGGTTAGCGAAACGCGCGTGCAATAATTATGTTTCGGTATTGTGGATAAAACCCCGTTTTAGTCCAAATATTCTGGTAATATATTAGTAAGTTGCTTTGTAAGTTGTAACTTTGGCAGTATGCCAATGTCGATGAGGGCAATGCAGCTAAAATATTTTCAAAATAGTGGCACTTCCGGTTACACCGGAAGTAGGCGTCAGCTTGCTTATTTTAAATATGACACCCTATAATATAGGGTGTCCCACCGGGAACCGCTTCGATCTATATATAGAAAGGTGTAATGAGGAAAAATCTGAAAATTTGGCAGTATGCTAATGTCGCTGCAGGCAACTCGGCAAAAATATTTTCAAGATGGTGGTGCTTCCGGTTATACCGGAAGTAGCTGTCAACTTGCTTATTTTAAATGGAACACCCAATATATTATTACATTTTTGAATTCTGCGCAAGATTCTAGGCAGATCTTGTTTATCATGTCCTATTCCTAGGTCTAAGCGTTTTTGAAATATTTAAGTTTTTATGTCAAAAATAACGTTTGCAGGCCCCAAAATAATTATCAGTTTTTCCTATAAGGAAGTCTTTATATTTAATTTGGGGTCGATTTCCCTGAGTTACAAATGAAAGTATCATCTAGCAGCTTTAACCTTCGATTTTGAAACTACAATTGCATCTAACGAATGAAGACATAGTTTCCAGATAAGAATGAGTCAAATTTTACGACAAATTTGATATTATTGCAGCTAGTCACAGTCACTCTTATAACATGTACTTTTCAGACCAAATATTGAAAATGCGCTTCTCGATAAAACCTCTAAAAGTATACAGAAACTATCTGTATTTACCTTACAAATGTTTGCCTCTTTCTCCACATTGACTTACAAATCTTCTTAAATTAGAGCCGCTTGCTCTGGCTCCAGGGTGTAAACATCACAAGTGCTAGTTTAGTGACCTAATGAAGCTGAAAAAACCTAAAGGAAACTGGAAAAATGGCCAACGTTTCGAGGAACAAATCTGCCCCCGTTGTCAAGAACGAACAAATATAAAAATGAAAATGGTTAGTAAATACAATAAAGCAGTACAAAGCTCTTGCAAAATTGTCAAGTTTTTTTTTAACGTTTAGAATATAACAGTCAAATAATAGAAAATGGGAATTATGTAAGTGCGTGAGAAGATGTTTAAAAAAGCGTTAATAAAAAACTTGACAATTTTGCAAGAGCTTTTTACTGTTTTACTGTAGTTACTAACCATTTTCATTTTTAGATTTGTTCGTTCTTGACAACGGGGGCAGATTTGTTCCGTGAAACATCGACCGTTTTTTCAGTTTCCTTTAGGTTTTTTCAGCCTCATTAGGGTCACTAAACTAGCACTTGTGCTGTTTACACCCTGGAGCCAGAGCAAGCGGCTCTAATTTAAACAGATGTGTAAGTCAATGTGGAGAAAGAGGCAAACATTTGTAAGGTAAACATGAATCCTCCACAACAATATAGAACATAAATATCTACAACAATCTATATGTTAAGACTTTCTTGATGGTAACTTTCTCACATTTTTAAGGCTTGCAATGGGAACAATTTCGCCAAAGTCCCTCAAGACACGATGATAGTTCTGTATAACAAGTCCAGAGCTCCAAAATACGGCCCACCCTGTGATTATGATGACGATGAAGCCACTGGGTTCACTAGTGACGATGATTATGATGATTGTGATCCAATGGGATCCCCTCAAACTACTTTTAAGGGACCTTCAAGAGCAGAACAGTCAAATAATAGAAAATGGGAATTATGTAAGTATTTATTCAACATTCTTTACTAAATTGGAAGATGTTTAAAAAAGCGTTAATAAAATAATAACCAAAAAAAAAAAAAAAAAACCCCCGGACTATCTGTGGATATAAAAAAATGCGACTTTATAGTAGCAATCCATAAAAACGATCATAGTCTACTCAAACAGTTTGAACCATTTTCCCCTTGGAAAAAATGCGTGTATGGAATTTTAAATTAATGACTGATATCGTTTCAAAACATAACTTCTTTTCATTCAAGCTTTGTTTTTGTTGTGTAATGAAAATTAAGACAACAAATGTTTAAAAGGAACCTTGGAAGATATGTTACAAGTTGTATCTTCATGAACTATAGCTAATGATATATCAAATGTTGCACATCGATTATTCTTTATCTGATGTCTGCACTAATTCATGTAACCTTGATCCGAGCAAAGGCCCTGAACCATATCAATTGTCTCCTGATTTACTCCCATACTGTAGCTTTATAACGATGCGTCCATTATATAATGTTTCATTTTGTTACTAAAAAAAAAGCTTCATTCCGGAATTCACTCAATCTAGCATTATTTCTCCTATCTACAAATTCGGTAATAAATTAATCTGATGTCAAAAACTACAGGCTAATCAGTATTACTTTTTGAAAATATTGTTACTAAGCAGGATTATGGATCAACAGATCGAAATTCTAACGAATCTGCGAAGCTGCATCTTCGTATATACACTCGCTCTGTGTTGAGCGCCTTGGAGGAAGGGTCCGACGTTCATGCGTTTTATATGGATTCCTCCAAGGCGTCTGATAGTCAATCGTTGGGGGTTAAATTTGAGCCGTGAGGGGGATCGCTTCTAGATTGGTTCGGGCTAACTCTCACTATAATACTTTGGATTTCTTCTATTCCCAAACTCCTAAGGAGTTTGCACACACTCAGTTAGTACTTTATTGGTGCTCACTTCTGTTTGTATTACACTATTCATCTGCCGGTGAGTGGCAGTTGATATTGACAGTTTTTACTTTTAAAATATATTAGATGAGTTCATATATTGCTGCTCTAAGTGTGAATGTGTTATATTTGTATTTGTTAAATGGACGTTCTCCGTCAATAAATAAATAAATATCTGGTTGAACATAAATTCTGAAATACAGTATCTTACTAGGGTAGATCAGAACTTTGTTAGAGAAGTATATAACAGTTTACACATAGATTATTGAATATCGTTATTATCTTTAAAATGGTACAGCTAGAAAAAGAAAAACTTGAATTAAAAAAGAGTCAGCAAAAGATTTACATAAATACAGATATATATATATATGCAAATGACTAGATCTCAAGTGTAAGTAAAAAACCGGGGAGGAGACAGGTGACGCACGACTCCCATATTTTTGCTAAATAATATATCCCAAATTAAACCATACCGGGTGTTTCCCAAAAGTGGCTCACCCCTATAGGTTTTTTTGTTTTTAGAGATAAACATGTGAAATTTGGTGTGTAGGTATAGTATATAAATATGTATTGTTTGGCGTATTCAATTGTTTTCTGTCACTTCAGGTTTAACCTTAAGTCACCCTTACTTTCTTATATTACATTTATATTTAGTATATTTTGACTTATTTCAATAGAAAATCACATTGTGAGAACAATGACACCCCATTTGTCACTTATTGGCATTTATCATCTTAAAATTTTCAATCTAAAGTGCCATGAATGAGTTAAAATGGTTAATTTTGGATCAAGTTGCCAGGGAAAAATAGTTTCGATCGAGTTTTACTTTTCATTTGTTTTAAAGGTTCATTTAAAATTTACAAAATCGTAATTATGGCGTTTACTAATTTTTTTTCAAGTAGAACAAAGGTGGCTTATTACCATATCTAGAAAGTAAATGAAGAGCGAAGGCTGTGTGCATGTACGAATTATACTAAATGAAACACTTTTGTATTCCGTGCATAAAATTTAATCCAAAAGGACATCTAAATTAGGGTAACAGAGCGCTTTTGGATGGAGCCATCATCAGTGTTACCTGCAAAGTGAGTAAAAGAACCACCCATTAGTGGAAAACAGTAAATGCTGTAGAATTTTGGTTTGAACAAAGAAAAATTGCAAATGGAGTAACCTGTGGCAAAAATAAAATTGACATTTGAATTTTTGAATTCTGAATTTATTAAGGTATAAAAGATGTTACTTAATACTGTAAATTAAAAATGATGAGTTTTTTTGTGTGATTTGTAAGCAAAATGAAAAGAAAATGGTGGAAGTTTTTCCACTCACTTGTCAGTTGGAACAAAAGAACATATCCACAAAGAGGTACAAAACTACATCAAAACGACAACGGTCACATTAAAATTTAAATAACACTTTCCATTTTTTGAAAGGTTCACATAATTAAACAATTAACAAAATAACAGACCGACGTTGGGACCACGTTTTAATGGAACGACAAACATGTCTCAGTTGACAAGTTTGACAAGTAAACCGATGACCGCAGACGCAGAAAGAAATACGTCAAGAAATAGCGGTAGTTTTAAATTTGAAAACCAAGTAATGTATGAGAGAGGAAAAAAGTGTTAAATATCTAATTTTACAAATTTTACTTAAATTATAGAAGAAATGCCACTGTGCGAGACTAGACCCAACAAATTGATTTGATCAATGTTGAAAGGTCTGAGACAAACAAAACTTATTTAAAAGGTTTTTTTGATTTAAATTGGTTGACCAAGTGGGTGTAAAAAAGTTTGAGTGAAAAAATACTTAATTAAGTGGGTTGCTAGTGAAATACGAGAGAGAGGATATTAACCTTAGTTAACCCAACTCGAAGAATTGAAAAAGGAAAGCTTAACTAATTAAGAGAAGAAATTAGCCTGGGCCAGCTCAACTCGGAAAATTGAAAGAGGTAAAACCAGAAAGAGCTTAACTAATTAAGAGAAGAGATTAGCCTGGGCCAGCTCTACTCCATGAAAGAGGAAGAACCATCTGCGTGATCATAACTACAGTTTCAGCCCTAACTCTAACGCTAAAATTCTTCATAACATCTCATCTAAAGACTACAATAAGCTGGATTTTCTGGAAGACATCGAGATCAACAGCGAGATGATTACAACCAACCATTGCCTTAATACTCAAGTCAATCTTAACAGATCTTACATACCGTTACACAGGCGACTTCTTGATTGAAGTTCCTCTATCTACACACTCTTTAACTGTTTTACTTAATTAAGTACTTTCTTTCTCTCAAAAAATAAAAAAAGCTTTTTAATACCTATAGAATAAGAGAATTTAATTTATTTTTTACCCAGTTGAGGTAGCTCAGGCCAGTCTCTTCTCCTTATTAGTTTTTTTTTTTCATTTTCATGAGTGGAGTTAGCCCAGGCTAACTCTGCTCCTTTCAATTCTTCGAGTAGATTTAGCCTAGGCTAATTTCTTCTCTTAATTAGTTAAGCTCTTCCTTTCCTTTCTTTTTTCATTTCCTTGAGTAGAATTAGCCCGGGCTAATCTCTTCTCTTAATTAGTTAAGCGTTTCTGGTTCTTCCTCTTTCATGGAGCAGAGAGCAGAGCTGGCCCAGGCTAATCTCTTCTCTTAATTAGTTAAGCTCGTTCTGGTTTTACCTCTTTCAATTTTCCGAGTTGAGCTAGCCCAGGCTAATTTCTTCTCTTAATTAGTTAAGCTTTCCTTTTTCAATTCTTCGAGTTGGGTTAACTAAGGTTAATATCCTCTCTCTAATATTTCACTAGCAACCCACTTAATTATGTATTTTTTCACTCAAACTTTTTTACACTCACTTGGTCAACCAATTTAAATCAAAAAACCTTTCAAATAAGTTTTGTCTGTCTCAGACCTTTCAACATTGATCAAATCAATTTGTTGGGTCTAGTCTGGCACAGTGGCATTTCTTCTATAATTTAAGTAAAATTTGTAAAATTAGATATTTAACACTTTTTTCCTCTCTCATATATTACTTGGTTTTCAAATTTAAAACTACCGCCATTTCTTGGCGTATTTCTTTCTGCGTCTGTGGTCATCGGTTTACTTGTCAAACTTGTCAACTGAGACATGTTTGTCGTTCCATTAAAACGTGGTCCCCACGTCGGCGTCGGTCGGTTCTTTTGTTAATTGTTTAATTATGTGAACCTTTCAAAAAATGTAGTGTTATTTAAATTTTGATGTGACCGTTGTCGGTTTTATGTAGTTTTGTGCCTCTTTGTGGATATGTTCTTTTGTTCCAACTGACAAGTGAGTGAAAAACTTTCACCATTTTCTTTTCATTTTGCTTAAAAATCACACAAAAAAACTCATCATTTTAATTTACAGTTTTAATTAACATCTTTTATATCTTAATAAATTCAGAGTTCAAAAATTCAAATTTTAATTTTATTTTTGCCACAGGTTACTCCATTTGCAATTTTTCTTTGTTCAACCCAAAATTCTACAGCATTTACTGTTTTCCACTAATGGGTGGTTCTCTTACTCACTTTGCAGGTAACACTGATGATGGATCCGGCCGAAAGTGCTCTGTTACGCTAATTTAGATGTCCTTTTGGATTAAATTTTATGCATGGAATACAAAAGTGTTTCATTTAGTATTTCTAGAAAGGGCATCCTGTTACGAACAATTTGATACTATACAATTGATATTTTAAATAAATATTAAGTATCGTATCATAATCTGTCTAAAAGCTCTAATAGTTTATTGTGACGACCATCGTTGAGAATGAAAAAAATAAGGAGGCTTTGGAAAGTATTAAAAGAAATACGACATTTTTGCGCAGCCATATTATATTTGTCAGTTTTGGCAGAAATTCTTAAGAATCAATATTTATTATAATCAATTCGTTATTAAAAATTGTCAAATGGAAAATTACAGTCAAAATTAGAAAATTGACATGCTATTAATTTATGGTGAAGCTTGAAAAAATGCCGTTGTTGCAGCGCGGCTTTTTGCGGAAAGTAATTCCAACAGACATCCCCCTCGTCATTATTTTCCAAAAATGCAGCAAAAACTTCGAAATGAGGCCGAAGATAATAACTGAAACCAATTCATAAGAAGTGAGGATAAAGAAATTTCATTTGTCAATTTGTAATAAGGAACTGATCATATAAAAATATTGTTTCTTAATAATTTCTGCCATAACTGATAAATTTAATATGGCTGCGCAAAAATGTCAACATTTTTTAATACTTTCCAAAGTCTCCTTATTTTTTTTCACTATCTACGATGCCGGTTGATGACCGTCGCAGTAAAGTATTATAGCTTTTAGACAGACTATGATACTGGATATTTATTCAAAATATCGATTGTGTGGTATCAAATTGTTCGTAACAAGATGCTCTTTCTAGATATGTTGTTGTTCTTTTTGAAAAAATTTTGTAAACGTCATAATTAATGCGTCGCTTGTATCGCTATGCGCAAACTCCGAATGGTTTGGAACCGTTTGAAATCGCTGCTAGAACAAACCTACTATTAAGTAAACTTTAAATGAACCTGTAAAACAAATGAAAAGTAAAACTCGATCGAAACTATTTTTCCCTGGCAACTTGATCCAAAATTAACCCTTTTAACTCATTCATGCCACTCTAGATTAAAAATTAAAAATTGAAAACTTTAGGATGATAAATATCAAAAAGTGACAAATGGGGGTGTCATTGTACTCGCAATGAGATTTTCTATTGAAATAAGTAAAAATATATCGGGTGTCCCTTTTAATATAAGAGGGTAAGGGTCACTTCCGGTCAAACCTGAAGTGACAGAAAACAATTGAATACTTTAAAAATACATATTTATATACTATACCTACACACCGAATTTCACTTGTTTATCTAAAACAAAAAAAGTTATAGGGGTGAGTCACTTTTGAGAAACACACGGTATAGCCCTATTTAATTTTTTAAGGAAAACCAGAGAAAACAGAAACTTTGTAAGCCTTTCTGGAGAAAGATATAAGAATTAACGCATATTGTCATTCTTTTTCAAATAAGCCCTAGTTGGGTTAATTTGCATGAAGGATGTCTGAGATATAGCATTTTGAAACCTAATTTTTTTAGTTAAACAATAAAAATCTCAAGACCAAAACGAAGCAAAAATGGTCTAACTTTAAATTTACGTTTTTAAAAAAGCTTAAAAATATATAGATTTGTTGAGAAAACGAAAATTTTGTGTTTTGTTGTAGTATTTATTTCAATCTACGATAAACAGTTAATGAGATACAACCGGCGTATTTTTTTAGTTGTACATCCTGTAGTTTTTATTCTACGGCTAAACATAATTTCCTTGTTTCTTTCAGATACGGATGAAAGAATAGACATTGGCCTTTGTCAAACAAGACTGGGAGTACAAATAAAAATACAGATCGTACCCCTTACAGTCATAAACAGCTATGATTTTTTCTATATATGCGAAGAATGTGGTAAAATATACTATGATGGCACCCATTTCGAAAGGGTACTTCGCGGAAGGTTACATGGGATTGTGCAGTAAAAATATTTTAGGTTTCATTTTGACGATGGGATTTTAATTTAGCTGTAAGATTATAAGGTTATTTTAGATTTTCTATTGTTGACTTTTTTCTAATAAATTTTTCCTGGCGAACGTAACTTATTTTATTTACGATCGTATTTTCACTAGTCTAAATTTTTTATGTTTTTCTGTTTTTTTTTTCTTCAAAAACTGCTAAATATTATTTTTTCTCCGATTGACAGCAAATATTAATTTTGCAGACACATATCAATCAGCAAAGTATTACTTTTCCTGTCCAGGCAGCAAAGTAAGTACTTTGCTGCCTAGGCAGCAAAGTGATTAGTCTCCATGGGAATAAAACGCTTGACATAAGTTGTCAAACTATAATTATTATGGACATATACATTTCCATAGCAACCAACCGTTCCAACAATTGCGATTTCTATCAAATTTTGTCTTTATTTATCACTACTGGAAAAATAAAAAGATTGTGGGAATTGTAATAATTTGCAAATATACAATATACATATATCATTATAAACAATCGGAGAAAAAATTATATGTTCAACTCGGCAGCAAAGTATGAACTATCAGCCGCGGCAGTCAATCTACTACTTTGCTGCCTAGTAAAACAAATAACTATTACCTGTTAAATTATGTACGAGTACATATATTAAGTATACCGGCGACGAAGCAGACAATAAACAGTGATTTTTTCTCTATATATTTGTTGTTATCCTATGTAAGTAGCAGGAATTAATATTGGAATATTCCATTGTGAAAAATAATATCCAACTTTCGTTCTGGATAAGTAAACATGTACCTGCCTTAAATTTGCTTTAAACAATTTATATTCTCTCATAGCCACTTTAGTCATGAAGTTTTTTGCCTGAATTGTTATGCCCAGTAGTTTCCGAGATTAGGCCAACCTCATTGGAACACCCAGTAGAATAAAAAATTATAAATACACATTTTATCTAATATGTTTCTTAAATTTAACTGGATTAGGGTTATTAGTTATAAATATTCTATGCAAGTGTAGTAGGTATATTAATATTTAATACTCCTTAATTCAAATTATTGGCTTGAGTGGCATTTCATCATTTTCTATTATTCTTTGTTTTAATTATTCCAGTCATTGAACAGTTACCAATATAGTGATATTATAAAAAGTAACACTTGAACCATACGCACAAATTCTGACCAACAGAAATTACTATCGAATAAGGCACGCCGACCAACATTGTTAATTGGTGCGAGATAGACAAGAACACGTATAGCCCGATTACATCTGGGTTTTGATAAATGCGATCTTACTTGCTAAAATGATCCTGCATCCTATGCCGAATTGCGCCGTGTTTGCCCAGCTTGTTTGCTTGGCAGCCATTATCCCTTCGTGGTTTCATGTCTTGTAAAAACTGTGATCCCGACGCTGATCCTTAACTAATAAGCAAGGATTAATAAAGGCTATCAGCTGGTGATGCTGGGTAACAGATCATAGTTAATATTTACCATAAATAACAATACCGCAATTTTTTCACAATTTGCAGTCGTGTCGGGCGTAGCCTTCGTGGCTGGTTTATTTGGTTTAGCGTAATGTGCCCCAATAAAGTTACTATTACCATTCTGTATCATTTTAAAACCTAATTTACAAGAAAAAAGTGAATTTGAAACACAATAATTAATTATGTGCATTCTATTATTAGTTAAGAAAGTGTAGTTTTTCTTTGCATTGACTGACCTGTAATACTACTAAAGAAAGAGGGAAGGGAAGTTTGTATAGCGAAAGTACTTTATTTATTTGTATAAAATTATCTTCATCAAAATGATAAATCGTAGCCCTCCCTGTGCGCTAACAAGCCGCCACAGAATAGAGAATATTGAACAAGAAATGGTAAGCGAAACAAAATAAAATAGTGCTTTAGCTCTACTAACATAACAACTGTATGAAAACACTGTGGTCCCATCACCTATAGGCCAGAAAACATACTTTAATTTATTTTTAAGAGATACCTAGCATACGGAACACAGCTGTGTAAGCTAAAACATATAGAAGTACTAGTTTTAGAAATTTTGTATAAAAATAACCTGCTGTTAACGATTCACACCTCTACCACATGTCCTTTGGTACCTAGCCGCAAACAGTGGTTTTGCACACTACCTGTCGATCAAAGCCCTAAATTTGTAGGCGCCTAATTGTATTTATTCGTCTGTATTTAAAGCAAGTAATTATTATACAAAACGCGGTATTCCCCTGGCCCTCGAGAGACTTTACAGAAGCTACTGTAAGCTACAGTGTCGGACGGGGCCGCCGCTAGCCCCACGCCCAGTCACCGAACATTAACTATACCATAGAAGAACCACTCAATCGCGACAGCTTGTATGTGCGTGTTCAGTGAGCGCTACAAAGGAATCGTAGTTTTTGCTTGGTTGCTTGGTAACAGTTGGCGGACTCTCACCTCACACAGGTCGAATTTCAATAAAAGCGGTCCTCAAACAATATTTTCGTTTGCCGTCTTTTTAATCAAATTTAATAAAACTAAAGTATTATATCACATATGTATTAAATTTAATCAAGAGTTGAATTTAAAAGTAAAATTTTTAATATACAGGGTAAAGCCAAAATAACGAAATTTGTTTTTTTAAATAGTTGGCTAAGATTTCATATTTGACAATATCTTCTAATTTTACACAACTTTTCCCATCATTTTGAAGTATATTGTCGAATAAGGGTACTTCATCCTTGAGCTATTTTCATATTTTTGTATCTCCCCGTTATACGAAAAGACATTCGGATTCTAATAGTTGATTTTTGATTCTTAGTAGCAGCAGAAAATTTTAGCAGGAATAACTTTTCTTTGAAACGTACTATAAATTTTTTTTCGATTTTTGTCCAAATTTCTGACGGATATTCTATATCGTTTGTTGTTAAATAAATATATCAGTTAAGTGTATGAATTATTTAGTCCCTGTCGGTTATAATAATAAATGATAATCGAAGTGAATGCGAGATTAATATTAAGAAATAAAAGATTTTTTTTATTGTATTTTATACTATTCTAACATCCGCCGTGCAAATATCTGTAAAACAGGCCACATGTTTGCGGTGTTCCAGACTATCCAGATCCCGGTTTAACTCTAGGTCGCCGACGAGATGCACAGATCTCTTCTCAATTGAATCCAGCAGCTTTAGGATGTGCTTAGGTGCGGCACCCCGGATGTGTGAGCAATATTCTAAGCACGGTCTTATTTGCGCTGTGTAGAGCAAGAGCAGTTGCTGCGGTGTATAGTTTTTATTGCGAAATAGAGCACCAAGCTTCTGCAAGGCTGCTTTTGCAATGTTAGCAAGGTGGTCATGCCAGGACATATTGCTGTTGATCCAGGTACCCAGTAGTCCGATTGACGCGGAATGGTCGATCCTGCCATAATGATATCAGGGCCCGCCGTATTGTCTTTCTTGGTAAACGTGGCTCCACGGGTTATTGCTGCATTGAACTGGGCCAAATTCCTGTCACCCCAGGTTCGAACTTTCTCCAGATCTTGATTAATTGTTTACACATTATTTAAAAATGCGAATACGGGCCCCACCCAGTTATTAATTTGTCGCCTACTTTGAGCTCCTTTCGGTCTTATCCTTGAAACCACTGACGAGCATATATAACAATCTGACTCAGAAAAAAAGCAAGTTGCGACATCGTTACCCTTAAATTAGAAAAAGTTGATTTCATTCTTCTTCATATTAATTGACATTTTGGAGACTAAAAGAATAACACTCTGATCGACATTTTCAGAGAGCGATATTACCTTCACGTTGGGTGAAACCTGGCAATATACTTAATATTATTTTAGAAAAACCAAACGAAGCAGAGGTTCAAGATGGAACCTTATTTATTAATTATGCGAGATTGACTTAACAATATCACTAATCAACACCATCAATGGTCAATAGGTACAATTATTGTTTTAACGGTAAAAAATAAAACAATACCTACGACCTTTTTTATACAACTTTATTTTTACAGCATAACCTCACAAGATCAAAAATAGTTAACAAAGTTTAAGACTAATATCACCCATGTGTGCACTTACTACTTACTCACTCTAAAACCTCATACATAATTACATTTCCTAACTTTGGCATGCTCTATCGCCATTTTAGCGTCATTTATGTATTCTTTATCGACTAGATTAACTTTTTCCAACTCTACAAACGGAATATTTAGCATAAGATGATATTAAAATGGCGGCGATACTTCACAACATATTATATAGGAAATAACATCCTTTTTGCGTGCGCGGGGCGCAGACAACTTCAGGTTTGTGAGGTGGAGAGTAGCGTCATTAAATTATTACGAACAATAAAACTTCGTTAGGACAAACTTTCACAGAGAAAGGAAAAAGTACCCTCACACAGAGAGGATCCAGTTACACCTCTCATCCTACAGCTTTGAAACCAAAATGGCCTGAAATGCCGAGAATCAGTGAAACAGAAGTCAAATAAAAATGCCGATAGTAAAAATCATGCTTAGCAGATCATAACATAAAATACCTAAATCGAATACAAACTAATTTGTTGCATTTTTAAGAATAATTATATTAAGAATATTGTAATCACTGAAAAAAAAAACTAAAATGTATCCAGTATTAAAAGACTCGAGTAAATTGATCGCGTTGTATACCACTTATATCAGCTATTTATATTAAAAAAATGTGCTGAAACTATAGCACCATATCCCATATTGTTTGTCTGCAGCTAAAATAAAAAAGACCCACAATCGAGAGCAAAACTCGAATGTAATATATTATTAGATTACACATATTAGATTTTCATTTAAAAAAAAAATAAACGGATATATATTCTTTGCCGATGAGTCTAAGAATAGTTTGGCTTCCATACTTCATTTTTACCGAGATTTCCAGGCAATGGTGCGTACTTCATCAGTATTTCCGTTACTAACCCCTCACGGTATCTACAGTCTTGTCTTTCGATTACGATGTGTAAAAGTATCGCACACCCTGTCAAATTACATATCAAGCTAATATTTCTGATTGCATCAACGTTCGTAAGAAAGACATCAAATATTTAAAATTATATGATATTAATTTGACGTTCAAACATGGATATTACTAAATGATATTGAATGAAATGTTAAAACATTTAAAGATAATACGAAAAAAATTACATTTATGACAAGCAACAAAATAAAATTAGAATTATAACATTGAATGGCAACAAATATTTATCCCTATACAACAATTTTTAAAAATCACGGCAAAGCAATTATTAACAAACCAATTAATAAATTTAAAACTATAGTCCCAAATTCAAAATTTGAGCTTGGAAAGGTGTGGCTGCCTGCAAATAATAAACAAAATAAATAAAACAAAACAAGAAACACAATA
>MU182145.1:484123-496452 GCA_016904865.1 Pissodes strobi
TATTTTTGCATTTCAAATGCCCAAATATATTCAAATAACTAATTTTAGCACTTTATTGGCAGTATAAAATTAAACATGTCAAGTATAAAAGACAAGTATTATTTTTAGCACTGTCCAATATTCTAGCAAAAATTGATTTTTAATGCTATATTTTTTACGGGTACGCTCATGATTAGATCTGTCACCTATTTGTTGACAATTAGACAATTTATAATTTTGCTTAATTAAATGGTAAAAAACAGAAAAATAAGGGGTAAAATACCTACTTACCGATGAAATGTTATTCCAAGTTCTGAATTTGTTGGAGTTTTCGAAATATCACCAGCTGCACAAGTAACCATGTTTACTTTGCTTCTTTAGTCCAAAATACACACTTTTACCACTAAATATCTATATAAACACTATATGAACAAACGCATTATCTACAATAATATTACTAAACAAATAAACAATGTTTCAAATCAAAGTAAATGGCAAAAAATAGCTTTTAACACAAGAAATACTATCAAAACGTAGGAAGCACCAAAACATAACGTCAGAATGTGTCATATTATGGTTCCTCCGCAGCCTCCTCGATGTCACAGGAGTTCGTCGCACGTATTAAGTGTCAAACGGCGCATAAGCTCCTTCCTTTCTATTCTTTATTCTTTGTTTTGACCCATTTTGATCTTAAATAACTCGTAAACGAAAAAAGCTAACGGGTTGCGGTTTCCACTGAATAATTTAATTTTACTGAAAGTCTTTTTTAAGTATGTTGTCATTTTATTTTGACAAGCGGGAGTACCGAAAACAAAATGGCCGAATTTTAGGTATAGGACAACTTTGTTATTTTAAATGGAACACTCTGTATATTTTCTCAAAATCTTACGGCTTGTTCATTCCCCTTTTCAAAAATGTATTACAAGTTAGTTATTTTTTAAAATTTTGAAATAGTGGATTTATTGAGCTCTATCTCTATTTAAACTATTCTTACATTTAATAATTTCCATACTTTCATATGCATCTAATAATCTCCTATCAGTTATATTATGAATTCATTTAAAATTTTTAATTGTTCTTCTATGATTATTATCAACAGCATCCTCGGCAACACTTGATTTTTCTGTTCTACCGTACTTTGAATGAGCTATATGTTCCTTGAATCTCGTTTCTATAGATCTTCTAGTTTGCCCAATATATTTTTGGTTATAATCCATGCATCCAATTTCATATATTCCACTTCTTTCTAATATTTCAATCAGTTTAACATTAGATCATTTAAAGTATGGTAGAACAGAAAAATCAAATGTTGCCGAGCATGCTTTTGATAATAATCATAGAATAACAATTATGATATAACTAATAGGAGATTATTAGACGCATATAAAAGTATGGAAATTATTAAATGTAAGAATAGTTTAAATAGACATACAGGGCCTAATCCCCTAATATAGTCCATTGTATTGGTTGATCGAGCGTAACTAGGGGATTCCGGGACTGGTACCTTTGGTTCCGCTTGATTAAGCAAACAGTTAATATAAAAGAGAGAGAGAGTTAGGTAGATTTTAAGTTGATCATCTAATGATAATGCTAATATGGTTAGCGAAACGCACGTCGAGTGCAATAATTTTGTTTCGATATTGTGGATAAAACTCCGTTTTAGTGAATTAGTGGCTAAACGTGTAAGTTAGCCAATAAAAATAAGCGATGAAATAAAGTTGCATTTTTTAATCATTTAATATAATTATCATTATTTTTTTAAATCTCATGGGAAATTATAAGTTCATTTTATATGGCATAACTTAAATTCAATCGCTTTTGAAATGACGACGCTGGAAATTTTAGGCAATTTGAGAGGCTGTATAATCCAAACAGGTTGAATTATGGGTTATAGGGTTAGACATATCATATCTTACTTTTAAAAAATTTACTCCTGACGTTCCAATTTAGCAGGAAGCAATCGAAGCAGGAGAAAATACCACTTCCGGGCTAATATAGGAAGATATCATCAAACCAAAGATAGAAACGTGTCCTATTTTTTTCTGATCATTTGCAATCGACAGCCTCACGTTCCAAAAAACAAAATTGTCAATTTCAAACTATTTCCCACAAGCCGTATGGGAGATCCTTTAAGAGTCCAAACCATTTTCATGTATTCTGTATTTCTATATCACTATAGACTGAATGCTTCATAATTTATTATCCATGGTGGTCTAAAAATAAGTGGCGGAATAAAGTTGCATTTTTTAATTTTATAATTATCATTATTTGTTTAATATCATGAAAAATTATAAGTATATGGCATAACTTAAATTCAATTGCTTTTGAAATGTCGACACTGGAAGTTTTGATATTTTAGGCAATCTGAGAGGCTGTAGAATCCAAACAGTGATTATGGATTAGCCTCGACGGGTTAGCCTTTCTTACTATAGTTTTAAAAATTTTACTTCTGACGTCAACGTTCAATTTAGCAGGAAGCAACAGATAGGAAAATATACTATTTCCGGGCTTATGGCTGAACCGGAAGTTAATCATCAAAAACTAATCTAGGAACGTTCTGAATCAGATCACAATCCACCAAGAGCGTATATATACATTTTTCCAGGGGGGGGGGGCAAATTCGTATTTTATTTTCTCATAGTTTGTAATGTGCTCTGGATTTAAGTTTTGTTAGTTTATACATTATTTATGTGAATTTCCAGGGCCAAGGCCCCCCCTGTCCCCCCTTATATACGCCCTTGCAATCCACAGCCTCATGTCAATTTCAAACTATTTCCCATAAGCCATCTGTCTGAAAGATTATTTGTGCAAACCATTTTCATGTATTCTGTCACAACATTATTTTAAATCTGATCGTCCATGTCCCAGAAAGAGTGAACATCTTTATATGCGAGTGTTGTGTGAATTGTTTTAAAATTTCGAGGAAAATTTAATTAAATATACGATAGTTTAGTACAAAAAAATCAGTATTATCAGTACTAAAGAAAAGGTGAAGTCAGTTTTCATTTCCTTAACCATATAAAACAAGCAGTAATGCCAATTTAACTTCGCATACAATATGTAGATGGTATGAACCATATTTTTAAAACATAGTTAACTTTTTTATTTGAAGAGTTAGAAAAACATTTAAATTGTAGGATTTCTCTCAAAGTGCCAGAATTTAATATGAGAAAAATTAATTAAGCTCGTAAAGTTGTCAAATATGTCCAACTTAGGTTTTTGAATGGAGTACCCTATATATTTTACATATTCGGAATTTTGAATATATTTAATATATCATTGTCATATCTAAGCCCAACTGTTTTCGAGCTATTAATTATCGAAAATCGCACTTTTATTATATTTCCCACACCCTCCGTATATGAGTTAGTACAAGTCAGTACGAGGTTTCCATGGAAACATCAGTATATGGCAGTTAAGTAAAGATGTTTCAATCCTTAAGTTTGATAACGTTTATTTTCATTTATTATGGGTTACAGTTAGCAAGAAAAACTGAATATATTTACACTAGCTAATTATAAAAGAAAGATATTCACTTTAACAAATGTTCAAAGGGACAAGACAAAATAAGATTTCTGGAAACAGCGAAAACACATTTTTTTTCTTATTTAGCTATTAAAATGTTTTAAATAATTTTTTGGAACTGGTACCTTGAAGATAAGTAGTAGAGTGGTTAGTACTACTGAATGTATTTTTTTTGTAAAATTTTATTAAACTTTGAATATATTGCAATAAATTTATTTTCAGATGTTTTTTTCAACTATGTATTCAAATAATCGAAAAAAGAACCAGGCGGTTGGTTCCAGCCAAATTTATGGATTTTTTCGTTTTCATTAGTTAAAATCAGATTTTAACAGGTTTATGAACTACCAGGGTCGATATTCGAAAATTAAAATAAGTTAAAAACTAACTTTTACGAAATTTTAAAAATATTCGATAATATGCTTAATCAAACAAGTAATTACAATAGCATTACCAAGAGCCTTTTAGTATTATGAAAATTATTATTTTGCAATAAACTGGAACTTCAAAATAAAAATCAATTCTGCATCAAAACTTAAACTTGAATTTTTGTAATAATAAGAAAAATTATATTAAAACTATCTCAGTAAAAAATAAGAAATTTTACCTACTAACATTTAAATTTATATATGGATTTTTTGTTATAAACTATGTAGATACTTTGGTAAAATAATAATACTGTGCCAAAAAATATTAGGTACAACGGTAAGTAACAAAAACGACGTATAAAACTAAACATAGAAACTCTAATTTTCTTTGGTAAAAAATATGCATTTTCTTAAACTAAAACACGCTTACCTATCTTAACAACAATAAAAAACCTAATTCTAAACCAACAAACGTAGTATATCTAGATAGGTACCATCGTGCCGAAAAAAAACTGGGACAGCAAAATGTAGTTTAATCTGCCTGACTATTAGCTTGTTTTGAAGTTATCAGTTTGATTTAATTATGTGACTGACGGATGTGTCAAAAGAAATATAATATAATATAATATAACCTAGTGTTAACTATACCACGTCGTTTGCAAGCCTTAATCGATAATAACGGTGCAAATACCAAATATTAAAACATCTCGTTTTTATTTTTGTTACATTTTAAAACAATAAACATACGTATTTTCATTTTACAAAAGGTGCTAGTACTATTGTTTCGGTATTTAACCTTTTCACTTCCATGACAACAATGATAGCCTATCCTCAATAGATTTTGGATACTTTTTATAGCCTAGGAGCTATTCAACAACGCGAATTTTGTTGTCCCAGATTTTTTTCGGCGCGATGGTACTTGAGTAATAAACAACATGTGCAAAAACCACAAAAAAACAAACAAATATTTTTTTGGAAACTTGATCACTAGATATTTTCAAATTGAAAGTCAACGTCTGCATTGAATCCATCAATGTCATCAACGACATTATCATTTGATAGTAAATTGGTATAGAACTCTTGTTCTGATGATGGAATCAAATGAAGAATTGATTGGATATCCTTTAATTTTGGAGTAGAAATAGCCTTTCCTTCGGGCCATAGCAATTCTAAGCTTTCTGGAAAGGACTGATATTTTTTATGTTTTGTTTAGGTTTCAGGTCAATTTCCTCAAACGGTTTTTCAGTAGAATGACAGGTTCTTAAAAATTAACTATAGGGATGATCTTTCCTCAATTGAATTTCTTTTGCGGAGAGCCAGTTTATTTTGTTTCCTTCCGTATTAACTTTTCTATAATAATAGCTTTTTCCATACCTTCAGTACTTCGAAAGTCCATTTTTTCCATTGCGGTAACCTTAAATGGGTTTTTCTTCCTACATGTTTTAATTACATTAATATAATCTTGAGGGAGGTATAATCTTTGCTGATACTTCAATGCTTTTTCGATATCACTGAAATCGAAATCGTTGGGTAAAAAGCTATGTCCTGCTTCTAAAAATTTTATAGATATCATTTTTAAAGAGGGATGATGCTGAAGAATAAATTTCATCATGAGGCACATTTTGATATTTCTGTTTTGACCCCCACACGAGTCACTCCATAGTCGTAATTCAGTCATGCTGTTATCTAGGTACATTTCTGAAAACTTTTTTAGACAAGAACCTACTTCTTGGGCTCCCCTTCCAGCCATTCCTTCTGTCCAAACAAAACAGTATCCTTAAGTTTTTCCCGAATGAATCCCTAGGTTATAAAACCACAACTGCCTTTTATAGAATATGATGTTCGTCGGAATTAGCGGAAGGGGTAAAGTTTTTTCTAAATCAAAAGTTAATGGTTCAAGTACAGGGTTATCTTTGGCTTCTTTAATATCTAATTTCATTCTATTTCTGGCGTTTTCAGCAGCTTTTAAATGTCTATCGTGTTCTTTGAGGGTTTACTTCATAGATGTTGCTGTAAATGTCGCACTTACAGGTGTCTTTTTTTAACGCTTTCCTACTTAAGTTAAATTCAGTTTGAAAAATATTTTTTTTTACTACTAACATGATAAATCACCATTATTTACTCCATTCCTCAAATGAAAAGTAACATTTCTCACCCTAGGTAAATAATAATATTTAAAAAAACCTAGGTCAATAATGAAACGGAAAATGTCATTTAAGTTTCAACTTGTTAGTTTGACAACTAGTGGTCATTTCGGATTATTTGAAAAATGAGTAGGAAATGATTAATTTCAAAATCTAATCAATTCAAATAATGATAAGGATTGTATCAGTGCTATTAGTAAAAAAATTATATATAGTATTACTCACTTTTCATGACTCCCCATAGTATTCTTATTAATAATGCGATTTTGTCAAAATTTAGATGGAAAGAAGGTACTTTGTATGTATCGAGCTGTCAGAAGATTATGTTACGATATCTGTCAGTTAGACAACTGAACTTCCAGGCTACCTGATATTTCGAACTATTTGAAAAATAAGTAGAAAATTACTAATATAAAAATCAAATCGAATCAAATATGGTAATATATCAGTGTACCTCGGTTGAGAAGGCCATTATTAACCTCGCACATTATATCCTTCGGCGCTACGCGCCTCAGGATATAAAAGTGCTCGGTAATTATATTTTGACAAACTGACTGGATCTTCCACTTCTTCTTTGTACAAATTATACATGAATTCTACAGTCATATACGATGGCAAAAACTCTTTTTCAGTAACAGATCGACGATAATGTGATTTATATTTTGGGAGTCTGCTAATTTGTTCTATTACTTTAAGTATTTTATTATTTGGTAAAGTCTTGTGGTTTTTATGTGTTTCACGATGATCTTTTATGTCCAAATTTCGAAACTTTTTAAGGGTAGTATCAACACGTTTTGTGGAAATCCTTAATGTTTCTACAAACATAGTTCGGCAAACGGTAAAACCTTATATGGCATATTTCCTGGTAAAATTTCTTTTAATAGATGGATGGATACGTTTAATATCATTTTGTGTAACACAAGCAGATATGAAAGAATTTTGCCTTTGGTAAGATCCACTGTATTTTTCATTTTCTGTCAAGAGCTCTCGTGGTGTAGAGGTTTAGATCGTTGGGTCTCACCTGGACGGCTTGGGTTCAAACCCCGTTGCTTTTTTTTAAGTATGTTTCTAAACAGTTTTTTCTTGATTTTTGGGTATGCCTTGGGTTAGCACCTGGTTAGTTTCCTTTTCTTGAGCCCCCGTAGCGAGCGAAGCGAGCGGAGGGCCATGCGGATCGACCAATAGGAGAGGCCGATTTTTATATAGTGCTCTATTTGTGTAAAGGATCTTATAACGCAGATCCACTATTCCAAAACTTGTCAAAAAAAGCTTTCCTAATTTCCATAGAAACCTTCTCAAAACACTTTTCTTTACAGTTACATATTGTATTCAAAAAATTATTTTGGCATTATTTTTTTGTCCTGCTTTGCTGAAGTAAGCTATGCTTGAATGTTTATTTCTTTTTCGAATTTCTTCTGTATGTTTCGGAAATTTTCTTTTTCTTGTCTTTTAGGTTTTCCTTTATTATTTAATATTTCATCATCATCTTGGCCGCCTCTGTTGAAACTAGTATTACTACGATTCCGTTTATTTTTTCTCCTTACTAAATCTTCCTCGCTATCGGAGCTCTCCGATTCAATTTGAAAATCAGGATCGCGTATATCTTCATCAGAACCACTTTCTGTCACAGCTGAGATCGATTCTTGGGATAGTCTTGATGGACCAGGTAAGCTTAAACAGTTATTTATATTTTTATGATTCCAAGTCGTATTATTAGGTAAAACAGTCGTATCACTGGAAGATTTCAGGTACCTAGTTGTTTCATGGTAACGATTTTCTTCGAAGATAGATTGGATGGCATTCTGAAGCTCAGTCTCGGCAGACAGGGACTGAAATAATTGTGGTTTGGCATGGTTCTTGGTTATAATAGATTGGAGGGAATTCTCAATCTTCTTATGGTCCTTGGTTGTTACTGGATGAAAGGTTTTTGGAGACATCAAAATGTTCTATAGTAAACTGAACGGTATTTTCATTCTCGTTTTAATTTTTACTTTCATTAAAATGCGTGGTTTTGAGGCTGAAAATAAAAATTAGTTTAGATACTGACTCGTAAATTCAAGTTTTTTTATGTAACAATAAATGGAAACTTTATTGGGACACCCTAAATAATTATTTATTTGTATGTGGCAGACCTTAAGCATGGTGTTCCACGATATTTCAACACCTAACTACCATGCGGTATTAAATACTGCTTACTGTTTGCCCAAACGCCAAACCAAAAAAGTTTTAATGGTTTAACATTGATCAAATACGCAGTATTACTAAAAATATCTACTTGTTGGTATTATTATTATTATAATAATTATTATTATACAGGAATAGCAATTTTGGAACACCGAACCAGCTACCAATATCAAAGGGTCCACGAGTAGAATTTTACCAAATTAATTTTCGAATAAAGAACCAAGTACACAAATTATTTGGGGGTTATAATAAGAAATTATGGTAATTTTTACTTACCTGATTTATTTCCAAAGACTGAACTGCATTTTCTTACTTCTCGAACACTAATCTACACATTTCTTTGCCTCTCGAAATTTTTTACCCGAGATTTTTGCAATAAAACTACGTTTTTAACAGGTCAATACACGCGCTCAATGAAGTATTTGTGGTTCTTTATACGAAAACAAACGTAACTGAATAACCGTTTTCGAAATACAAGCTTCAGTTCACAGATGTCACTAGTATTATTCAAGCCTAATAAAAATTGGTTTGGCGATTGGTTCCCTTTATAGCAATGTGCTGACGTAGATATCTCATTTTTAGCTGTTTGGCGGTTGGTTCCTTTTTCTATATCACAATCCAATTTTGCGCCTAAAGCTTCTAAATTGTTAAATGTGTTTTGGTTATGCACTCCATCTTTGAGCCATTGTCAGAAAGACCTGTCCATCAATGCTAGCGCAGGACTATTAGAGCTGACCCACTCAATGCAGGAGAAAGTGGAAGACAGAAGCTATTACATCATGCGCGAACTAAAAGGATAACACTCTTAAATCAACTGACTTCACACAAAATGCAATCAATGACTTCTCCAAGATCACGAGCATAGTGTTACGGGTGGAAATTCTTTTACTTATAAAAGTCATTTTAGGAATGAATATCGTTTGGAAAATCATCTATATTGTTCTTTTTTTCGATAAGGCCGAACCTGACTAGTTTCCTGACAGCAGTATTCAAATTGTCATTTAAGGTATTTAGTTGAATGAGAGTCGATCGATTTTGATGTGATTACAGATTTTTCTGTTTATTAATCTACAAGGATGAGGGAAACAGAAGAATTGGTTGTTGTAGGTTCAGTTAGTCTATTGTTTTCGTCATTAGCCAAAGAAGATTCCCTGGAGTGAGAAGAATTAGCTCCCGAGAAATGTTTCAATTCTGAGATGAAATAGGTTGGAAGCCGTTTTAGACTCTCGGGCGAGGGAGGTTGTACTGTAGAAGGTTTAAATTTTACCAACAGCCATTATGGCGATAATCCCAGTCTTTCTTTAAGATATCCAGGAAGGTTTTGGTGAATCCCAGTTATGGGTAAGTTGTTTTAAGTTGTTGTGAATGAAGAATTTCAATTAGATTATGGGGGCCGAGTTCGGCATTTCCGTTATTTTCATGTTAGTTTGCTTTTATGGATTAATTTCCGGTTTAGGGTTAGTTTGGGTTCCGGATTCCCCGTAGGGTTGTTAAGAACTTTATTTTGGAACCTGACAAAATTAGGCTACTCATTAGTTTTGGATGACAGCAGAGAATGATGATTGTAAATTTATGGTCAAATTTTTAACTGGTTAATTGACCGAGACACGTCCGGGGATGTCTTCTACCCAAAACAACATACGAAAAAGGAAAAGGAAAACTTCTCTCTGGTTTACAGGAGGTCCCGTATACAGATAAGTGTTTTCCCTTTAGTCGGCAATAATGTTTACCTGTTAGCGATTCGACATAATTTTAGCATCGCCGTAAAGACTTTTAATTTAATCAAAATTTCAGACAGACATTATTTGTAACAGCTTTAATATTTTCTATAGTATTTATTAACAATTACCTCAAGCACTAGAGTTTATATTGTACCTTTTGTGAAGTGTAGCTACGCCGGCATAGTTCCATTACTTTATTCTCTCGGGTACTAGATTTTGAATAATTTCTTTTTCTGGCATTTATCAAAACGTAACATAACACTTTGAGGAATTTGGTTTCTGTTAGGAACTTGCAACTCGGGCTTACGGAAAGGCTATTCTAACCGAGTTGAATTAACTTAGAATAGTTTATGTGATAAAGTCCGGTAATTTTTATCACCGTCTAGGTTGCAGGTTTCGGGCAGGGCGATACGGGGGAGTGAACTTTCTAAATTTTAATTCCTTTTTCTTGACACCTTTTAAAATTCTCTTATAAGGCTAGATGAGCTTGCCTTATTTTACCCCAAAATAAAAGTATTGACCTCAATTTCTGTTGTTATTTAGTTTGAATTGGAGAATCTAGAACTTGTGTGCTAACTGTATACAGGTAGCGTAGATTACGACAGGTACTTATTTACTTATTCGATACTTGAGTTTGTACTAAATTTCTTCTCTTTCTAAATTTTTCTTTTACTGTGTCCGTAATAACAACGATAGGGCTTTGCCAACAAAAGTAAACTTGATGACGTTCTACCTCGACTTGGACTTTAACCTATATTGATTTAATTCCATATACAGGTACGTCATTTTGGAACTTGTTTAGTGGGAATAAAAAAAAGCATCGAACCACCCTGAGCTGAGCTAGGATAGGTGTTTTTCAGGCGGTGCTGGTAGGACTGATACGAAGACTGGTGGTGACCAAATTTCGATTTGTAATTCTTAATTTGATAGAAATTTGGCACCCAGCGCCATCTGCCGAGTATATTATCTTTACATTGAATAACAATAACGCGTCCAAGTTCAAATCAGAATTTAGCAGTAGCTTTAACTGGATAACAAGCAGTAGAGAGTTATAATTTTATAACAATAGTAGAAAATAGTAATGAAACAATCTTTGTATATCATGCAAAATTTAATCCAAAGGGACTTCGATAAAGAGCGTAACAGAGTGCTTTCGGCCGTAGCCATCATCAGTGTTACTTGTCAGTGGACAAAGGACATATCCATGGAAGCAAACAAACAACACAAATCGACAATGGTCACAATTAAATTTCACACATTGTACGTCAAATTTTTGAGAAATGGTTCACATAATTTAGATTAAAATCAATAACTTGAACAAATTAAAATAAAAGCATGGTACCAAGACCCACGCTTTTGGATGACACATCAAATGTCTGATGCACACAGCACACAGCCTTTACTCTTCATTTAATAGTAGAAAAGTTAAACAGTGTAATTACCATGAACGAATTGAATTTCACCTTGGATCAATACAAGATGTTAGAAGCGTGTCAGAGTAATAAATATGAACTCACGTAAGCATCAATTCAATTTTCAACAACGGAAATTCATAAATATAACAAATCCAATTAATATCTTATGTTGAAATTCAAATCGAGTAGGCGCCGCTCATTCTCTTTGTGATAGAGGAGCCTGCTCAAAAGCATACCCACGTGGGAGCTGTATTCGTGGACTTATGATCCCCTAGTGTACCCATCCGTTTGTGTTTGTGCATGCCTTTCAGAAGCTAAAGAACCCCGAATAATCTTCCTTTACGCCATTTCTAGAAAATAAGTAATTTGTTAGGTAATAAATAACTGGTAGCATACTTGAAGGGTTTGAACTCAGGGAAGTCAGTCGCATACTTAAGTATCGCGTACTGTCCCTATTTTGTTATAAAATCTTGATAATTTATTTTTTCCTGTAGACCGTCACAAACGGTTTAGGCTTAAAACTGTCAGGTGTTTTCATACAATCTAGCATATAATATCCTCGTTTCCCTCTTAGTTTTATTGGGTTTTAGATAAACCGTAAATGTATTAAGTTTTTCTTGTTGACTGGGACCAATAATAAATGAAAATAAACTGTTTCAACCGTATTTGAACGATTAAAGCATCTTTACTTAACTGCCACTTACTCCGTACCGACTTGTACTACCTCATGCACGAAGGGCGTAGAAAATATATTAAAAGTGCGATTTTCAATCTTCAACAGCTCACGAACAGCTGGGTTTAGGTTTAACATATGATCCATGAAATATACTCAAAATTTTACGTAGAATATGTATCCAACAATGTGTGGTCCGTTTTAAAAAAAACCTAAACAAGGCAATTTTGATTTAAGAGCTTCAGTTGTTTTTCCTGATATTAAATTCTGGCGCTTTGAGAGATATGGTCAATAGTCCTGTACAGGGTGTATCCTTATATTTT
>MU182145.1:496852-515009 GCA_016904865.1 Pissodes strobi
ATAGTCCAGACATCATTTTAAAATATTTTTTTCTACTGCTACTTAGCCATTTGTTCACTTAATGTGTAGCATTCTACATTCATAAGAGTAGCAAATTCTGACTGGTAAGCGCGATCAACCAGTACAATCCGGAATTATACTAAACTATAACATAAGAAGCTGCTGGAATACTTAGAGAGGTCACCGAAAATTAATAATAGACTAGAAGGTTCACTCTAAGCCCTGCACCCAGCATTCCCCTCCTTGCCCCGTCGCGGAACATGGTTAAATGCTGGTTAACCGCACAGACTTCGTGGCACGTTTCACCCCGTTTCGTCGTAAGTCTGACGTCTCGCCTTTGTAAGCGCTACATCAAAAGTGCCGACTGAGGTGAGTTGTTTGAACTACGAAAAAGTACCAGTATCCAAACTTAAAAAAGTGATGAGGATATGCTAAAACGAATAAAAATAATACAGGGATGAAATACAGATACGTTTCTGAAAGGCCATTTAAGATATGTGAAAACAGTCTTCATTGCCTAGTTAACGCAATACGCCGTAATATTTTCGCAAACACTATTTGCAATCAACCATAAATACAAGCATGTGCGAAATCATCCACTTATCATTGAAAAAAATGGTACTAACCAAAAACGCTGCAATAAAACCTATGTAAATGCAAAATAGGCGAAATCCATTTGAAAATGGATGGCCTATTAGGGATTTTGTGTAGAAAAAATTCACTATACAAATGAGTAAGCGTTAATTTGTGTATTACTAAAAATATGCACAGAATTATTTAGTCGGGAGAGGACCACAAAAGAAAAATGTTTTCCAACATAGTCTTGTATATTATGTCATTACGTGACACGTCATTGGTCCTGATGTCCTTGGGATCCTTCTAATTTTATATGAGAAATAGGCACACTTTTTATTATTTGAAAATTCTGGTGAAATTTTAAAAGGTGGATAAAAATTATGACAAATATTCAACTGTACAAGTTCAATCTCAACAATAAGTATATTAAAATATAATTTTACTTCAAACGAATTACAATTTATCATAATTCTGCGTATACAAGAATAATGTTACCAGAACAAGGTATAACGATACTGCTCTGCAGCTTCATCGGACAATAATCCAACATACAGTCATGAGACGATTAATCGAAAAGGACGGTTGGCGCCTTGAAACGAAAATAAATTCGTGTAGAGCGATCAACGAGGTACTATTATTACACTGAATGAAGTTGATTCAATTTCATGGAATAATAAACGAACGTTGCATAGGTAAGTACTTTGAAAGGGTTTTGGTAATTCCAATATTATAATAGCAAAATTAAATACTAGTAGTTATAGCAATGTTGCCTTTTTTTACAGAAACTTTCCAGGTAGACAAATCAATCGTCTAGTAATACATGTTATAGGCATTCGACGTAGGAGGGACATTATATGCACTCAATGTTTTAGAATAAAGCGGCGATGTCTCGAGCATATATGAACATCTAATGTGTTAATATAATGTAGGTGCACGAATAAAAGACATTCAATTGACTGATAATAAATTAAATTGACCAAAGTACAGCAAACTACTAAAAATTGCCTATGATTAAATATTGAGCCAATCAATATCAAAATCTGAACCAAAAATGTATCAAACTTTAATGTATTTCAACAAACCAGTATATCACATATTATTCATTTAACACCTTACCTGATATCATAACAATGGTACCAATGCTATACTTTCGGCCAAATTCTTCTAAAATTAGCTCCGTTGGCAACACAGTACCATTATTCTCTGGGGGTTGTAGTTCTAAAATGGCGCAAAACAAATTGAAAAGATCCACGGTATGGAAAGGATCTACTTTGGTTTGTTTCTTGATTTTGGGTCCCACTGCCATGAAATATGGATGCATTTCGGGTACTGTGTAGTCATAGCCGTGAACGCCGAATTCAGAAGCATTGGTTACTGAAAATGTTTAACTTATTAATCTTTTAACTAGTTAAGTGGAAAACAAACCCTACTTTCAATTGGGCCGTGGTATTTATCTTATATTGTATGCCCGTCTCCCTTTTGATATTATTATGTACTCTAAATAATCATTATTAATAATATTATTGTTATGCAACAAAAACTATATCATACAAATTTCCTCTACTCGTAAGCTCAAGGGAATGTCATATCGTTAAAAATACAGGAACAAGACTGTTACTAATCACAGGATGTCCCGGACCAGTCCACTGTTTTTAGTACATATTTATCAGCATTGTTTTAAATCGCAGGTAGAGATTAAGTCAGTGATTATTGAGTTTATAACCTTCAACATTTTTCGTTGTCAATATTTGTATCGAATATTACAGGAATAACGATCGTGGAACATTTTGTATGTCTCTATTTTCTATCAAACTGTGACGATCTTACAAGAAGATAAGTTTTAATTACTTCTTCATACGGTTTGTCCGTACGATTTTTGAATAGTTTTGTAACTGATGATTGGTAACGCTGTGGGTTGAGGCCGCTCACTTGTAGGCTGGTATATTTTTCGGCAATTCATCGTATCTGACAAGCACTTGACCATCTTTTCCGTTCACTGAAATTTTCATTTCTATCTCTATGACGACTGAAAACTATTTTAATTAAAGATTAGAGGTCAAACAATGAAGCGCGCCCAAACCGTACCTCCACGGGACCGCACGATTCTATGACAAGCAGCCGTTAATCATGACTTTGAAATAAAATAATCATCAATTCGCCTCAGTCGCCTGAGGAAAGCAAATGAAATGCTTCTTCGAGACCAAGATCGATGACACCCACTGGATATGTATGGTTCATCGAGAACTCCAGGTGATAGTGACCCATCACTTTGGAAGGAATCCATGAGGATGGAAAGATTGTTTCTGAAATTATTTATTAAAATTAACTCGCCTTCCATGAGATGGTTCTTGACGTGCATTTAGAGAGAGCAGACGTGTAAGACCTGATGGTTATCGAGTTACAGTTTGTCTCCCTTCTTGTAAATTGGGACAATAGTTTCCCTAAAAAACATTGGATGAGAACCAATCTGTTGCGTACATTCACAGAAAAATTTCGTTTCCTAATTTACCCTAAAAAATATACAACTTTCTACAATCGGTTAGGTTAGTTAAGGATAAACACCATACAGGCCGATATAAATTACAATTTCAGGGCATTTAGGAAATGAATAAAACAATAGAGACACATGCGATTTCCAAACAAAAAAATTTTAAGGAAACAATAGCATACCATGTATGCACGAGGTGTCCGGATTTCGTTATAACTGCAGGGTATTTCCGCTATTATTAGAAAAAAAACGTTGCGGGTTTCGTAACAGAATGACAAGTGTATAACTGTGGAAATGAATCTGTGAAATCAATAAACTTATTGCAAATAAATGATAAACTTAATTTTAATATATATCATAAACCATCCCAGACTGTTATTATAATGCATCAGAAATCAGCCCATCCTTCCTCACATAAAACGGTGGCACTGAACAGTTATATTCATAGATTACATAGATTAATTACTAAATATTCCATTATCACAACAAAACTTTAATATCGAATTAAAAATAATAAAACAAATTACAGTGAATAATGGATATAAGCAGCTATAATAGATTCACTACTTAATAAAAAACAATATAAAAGGTGAATAAAATTCATTTTCCCCACAAACAGTAAAGAAAATAATCATTTAAAATTCTAACTTACATAGGTAAAGTAACAAAAAAAGTTCAAAATACTTAACCTTTTAGCAAAGATTATGGAATTAATTTTTACTGTCGGGATTTTGAGATCTCAAACGTCCCAGCTACCTGCCCTGAATCGCAGATCGACCCTAATACCGGGGACTTGTACAGGTAGTTTAATTCCACCTCGGGAATATTTGTATACCTGTGATTTTGCAAAAGATTTTAAGCAGTCATTTTATAAACAAATATAATACCACGTATAATTTTAGTAATTAGCCATATATACATCGAATTGTTATGTAGGTACGTCATAGATAAAAAATCACACAATACCCAGTATTTGTATCAGTATACACGTATCACATTTTCTGTGATACTCCTATATGGTACAACTGATCTCCAGATGTATTAGGGTTGTAAGCTTTTAATCGATAGAAAGCGGTTTCTTCTCCTTATAACAAATTGCCATCTTTAAGACTTTCACAGACTTCAAAAGTATGTTGTTACAAATATTTTTGATGTGTAAACATCTTACGCGGCGGTACGAGGGTAAATCTCGGCAAATGGGACGGAAATGTGCAAACAGGCGGAGACGGAAATGTGCAAGCGGCTGTGACATCATAACCATGCGCAGGGCTGCTCAAATATTTGTGTATGTCGATTAAGATATGTTTACACATCAGTGTATCGAGTACTAGCAGACCCGCTCATTTTTTTTTAAATAGCCAGAATTTTCCCATACCTAAGACACCAAAACAATTAAAAGGATTCTTAGGACTTATCGGTTATTACCGACGTTTTATTAATAGTTTTGCCAAAATAGCAAAGCCATTGACTAAATATTTTCGAAAACGCGCCAAGATAGACCACAATAAAGGTTTTGTTGACTGTTTCGAAATTTGTAAAAATATATTAATTACCCAACCAATTTTACAATATCCGGATTTCTCAAAACCTTTTAATTTGACAACTGATGCCGAATACTGAAAAACAATATTATCTATCTGTGAAAATCCTCGACCTTATTATGAACCATTTAGTGATTAGGAAAAAATTTGAATTGCCCTTTCATAACTTCAAACAATGTTTAAAGAAGTTAATCGATGTAGTAGACAAGAATGATATTAAAGAAATAATTCAAAATTATTATCAGAGTAAAACTTATCACCGTGACGAAATCGTCCAAAAAATAAAAAGTAAATATTACTGGTCTGATCAATAAGTTCATTACAAACTTATTCTAATGACGGTGAAATATGTACTCGTAGTAAATATATGCGTAACCCAGTAAAAATGATACACCCACCGCTATAAGACCTTTTGAGAACATCCATCTTGATACTTTGCTACAAAATTTTAGCAAAAAGTTACCAGACTTCTATAATTAAAATAAATTGTATATTCCGGTGGATAAACATCAATAAAAGTCAATAATAATAGCCTATATTAAATAATAGAATATCTTGGTCAAAGTTCGAATGTACTTTTTCCAGATGCGAAATAACTGTAGTTGAAAAAAAAATAAGTTCAATTTATGTATATATAGATATATAGCGGTCTACTACAGGTAAAATAATACTGATAGATCTTAATTGTTAATAAAATGATTTCCGCCAAGTAATTCAATACCTATAATATCGTAAGATTGACCTATAACAGGACTAGGGTAGAAGTCGATCAATATTTATACTCACTTAAGCGATAAAGAATTTTATACGAAATAACATATTACAACTGAGTAAATAAGTATGCTTACATCATACCATGGTGCACCCGGCTTACAAAATGGCAAGCCATACTTTTAATTCAGGTGATATAATCACCATAAATAATATACGTTTTTCTTCAAACGTCAGTAAATCCGCCATTACTCGACTGTGTAGGCGGCCGTGAAGTTTCGCTTTTCCTCCGCCGGAGCTTTACTTTTCACTTTTCCGCCGGCGGAGGTAAAAGTGTTGTCATAGCAGCATAGATACAATACAAACAGACAACAAAATAAGCGTCAACAGCTCAAGATTTATTAAACTACAATTTGTATTTATCACTCAATTTGTGACTGCATTTCTAAAAATCGCTAATTTAGGAACAAATTGGTTATTATTTAATCGAACTTACTCAATAACTTACGCAATCTTAAAAAAATAATTATTGTTGACAGTGTCCACTGACAGCTTTATGTTACCGACACCGCTCTAAGCCGCCTTGCGAACCCACTTATCTTTAATAATAATTAGATATTATTTCTATTAAAAAGAGATGTTTTTGCATTAATTTGTCGACATTTGAAGAAAAAACAGCATATTTTATTTGGAGGAAAAGTTACTTTTCATGGCTTGCTCTCTATTACCAGCCTCACTCCGTTCGGCTGTTAAACACGAGCGCGCCATGAAAAGTATAACTTTTCCTCCATATAAAATAATATACTATTAATTCACATGATATAATCACAATAAATAATATACTTTTAATTCATCTGATATAATCACCATAAATAGTATACTGAGATAGGAAAAGAGAATGTATCTTACATTATCCTTTAACATAACCAAGACATCGGTAGACTCAAGGGTTGCTGATGTAACTTTTTAGGTCACTGGAACTAGGTAGCTCTTCAAAATATAGGCTCACGCCTACACTACGATGCTGGGAATGTTCTAAAACCCGCTGGATCCAGTGCCACCAATAAGGAAGCAAAGATAATAGCTAAATGCCAGAGGAGGCAAACAAAAATCTACAAATTTATCCGATTCCAAGGAAATATCATTAGCTCTGGTCCGAAAAGTCGACAGTCAGCATGGACAAGGAAAATGGAAATTGATGTTCTACGGTCTTCCGAACGTAAGAAATCCCTCAAAGCAAAGAGGTAGCGAAGTTCCAATCTTGGAAACTACATGCCCCAGCACAATACACGGCAAATAGGTACTTGCCACTCAGTAATACGGAATTTCACTTAAAACAAGTTATAGAAATTGAAACTAATGATAGCGAAAACTATTACTCTAAAACTTGCTGTATCCGCTTCGAAAGACACGTTTTCTCTCCAAGCAAGTCGTTCCAACTCTCTCTAGAATAGTCTCGAATTATCGACTCTAGTACCAAAAAAAAACTACCTACCTTCAGTTATATTATAATTAAATACTGGTTTGTTAGATGACGATGTAAACCTATGCAAATATGCAAGATAACATTTTGCTAATAATCAGCATTTATGCATTTCCTATAAAAGCGCGCACTTGCAATGGTATAGACAAGATTATTGACTTTCGGTCGTCACCGAGTTACTTGGTCTCGCTTAGTTTTAAGTTAATTTTAGGTTTTAAAAATAAGTTATTTCATTATCGACATAAAACTGGCGCAGCCCGTGGGATTTGTCGGCGATGTTATTGGATTATCAGTGGGTGCAAATTCGACAATACGTAAAGGAAATTTCATCGTGAAAAGACTTAACGTGTGTGTACCAGTGTGGATAATCCGTAGCGTTGATCAACCAAACAACATCAAAGCGAGTGCCTCAGAAGTGGATACCTGCCGCCATCAAGTCAGCTCCACCTCTTTTCTTCTACAATTAAGGAATAAGGTTAGTTTAAGTTAGAAATAATTTTTTGTTTTCAACATATTTTTCTTTTTTCTTTTCTTTCTAAAAGACAGTTTTTTGAAACTTAATTTTAAGTTTTGAAATTTTTTAAATAAAATTAATCTATAATGGCTGAAGCTTTAAGATCAACTGTATTATTATTAAAATCATTTGATGGTAACCCTTGCCATTTAGAAGCATTTATAAATCAAATAGATACATTTCTCACAAGATATTTTAATAACGATGCAAGTCAACAAGAATTTGAACTGAACCATCTAAAAAACGTAAAATTAAAGAGTGCTTTAATTTCATTAAATAAAGATTAATGTATTGCTTCAACTTCTGTTCGTCTTAATATCACCTGGTAACCTTTTCTAAAAACTGAACTTGATAAGGGACCCTTAAAAAGTAACTAAATATAACAAAAATCATTGAATTCTTCCTGAAAGCATAACACCAAATTGCAGATATATAATACCTCACAAACGAATCAATTATTTACCTAATAACACCTCAATATCACACTAACCTAAAAACCAGTAGCCAAACGATATGATATCATTGTCATCTTGTTAAAGTCAATTCAAAACTTGACAATTTTGCACGAGCTTTTTACTGTTATTTACATTTACTAACCATTTTCATTTTTA
Organism: Pissodes strobi; assembly: GCA_016904865.1. Taxonomy (NCBI): domain Eukaryota; kingdom Metazoa; phylum Arthropoda; class Insecta; order Coleoptera; family Curculionidae; genus Pissodes; species Pissodes strobi. Next base: position 504,777 of record MU182145.1, read on the forward strand.
GATTTGTTCGTTCTTGACAACGGGGGCAAATTTGTTCCTCGAAACGTCGACCGTTTTCCAGTTTTCTTTTAGGTTTTTCAGCTTCGTTAGGGTCACTAAACTAGCTCTTGTTCTGTCTACACCCTGGAGCCACAGCTGAAGACGCTCTACTTTCCCAAAAAATTGTAAATAGAGGTGGAGACAAAGGCAAACATTTGTAAGGTAATCATGAATATAGAACATATCTACTTTAAAGTGGATGTAACTGCATCTGATCAGAGATCGCATAGTTTCATTACCCGCGGTTTCGCTCGCGTTCATTTTTACGGTTAGTTTTAATCCTATTTTCCACGCGTAAACTACTTATCATGAAATTTTGTACAGATATTTTGAAGAGTATAGTAAAGGACATAGGAACACTTTTAGCTTTTACCCGCGGCTTCACTCATGTTGATTATTACGGTTAGTTTTAATCCTATTTTTATTTTCTTGTGGTTATATTTGTAAAAAAAATTCCTTGATCTTAGGCATGCCCTGGGTTAGTTTAGGTTTTATTATTTGCGCCCTTGTAGCGAGCGAAGGGCTATGCGTGAAGTGTAATATTAGACATTCTGATGCAAACGTTACAAATGTAAACATTAAACAACGCACGTCAGGCGGTATCTGTGACGGGAATATGTTTTGCAGGCTGTCTGTAACCGTTAGTGTAAACCGTATTCTTTCTAAGGCCAGAATATAGGCAACCAATTACAAATAAGGTGCTGCCTATATTCAGGCGTCACGCGGCCTAAGGTGGCATTAGATTTTCATGTCGATGATGTCGATATAGGATATGTTTACACATCAGTGTCTCGAGTACTAGCCGACTCGCTCAATTTTTTAATATTAATAAATGCCTTACGATGTGATAAATGCATTGAAAATAATAGTTTGCGCTATTTAAGCAATACCTTTACACGCTTTATGTTATTTGTTGCTTTCAAAAGAATGGAACAAATGGAATAACTCTTTTCGTTACATACTTTGTATGTTCGGTATTAGAAATTTGAATTTTATTTGGTATTAATTAAAGACTGAACTAATTTAACTTGTCAAGTAATTAAAAACTAGACAGTTTTAGTTCTAGTTAGGATATTCTATAATATATCTAGATAGAAGGTAGTGTTGTAGTTTAAAAAATAATACGAATATAAATTTATGGAAATATCGAACTTTACCAATTTTTCTTAAACTAAATACGTGAATTAAGGTTAAACATTGCCAACTAATCACAATTAAAGTTTAAAATTAAACAGTTCGATGCAAGGGCTAAAATATAAAATAACTACTTATAAGTGTTATATATTTTTGAAAAGCTCTCGTCAGGCGAAATTTAATGATTAAAAAACATACAGGGAGTTCTATTAGAAAAAGCATATGTATAAGGATTCATTTTTACTTTTTTATAAGTTATAAGTTGACTGAAATACGAGAATCGTCCGAAAAAAAGAACAATTTCGTCCTGTATATCAAAGAAGAGGGTTATGAAAAATATTTTCGTGCAATGTTTCGTTTCATCAAAAAGCAGAAACACTTCGCGAAAACCATAACTCTCTCTCTCTCTCTCTCTCTCTCTCTTTCTCTCTAATAGCCGAGATACCTTAAAAGACAACGAAATCCGGACACCTTGTACATTATTTGTTTAACAAATCGTTACCGAAATAGACGGTTGAGACGGTCTTTGATATACACAACAAGAAAACTGTAAAACTGGTTTTAAAGACTGAATAATCAAACATTGTACATTCTATTGAATACTTCAGTTATATCATTACTGGAGTTTAATGAAAAATCAAGTCCACATAAGTCCGGCCTTGATCGTCATTTTGTTGAGCTAACCATTTTCAGCTGCTGCGAGGACTTAGGAATTGTAGACAACTGCTTAGGAGTTACATCACTTCACACGTTTAAAGCTTTAACTGAAGAGGCGTACATTTTATTTTACAGTTACTTATAGAGATTTCATCTTTGCATGTTAATCATACGAAAAACCCATGATCTACTTTGAACACACTGTCACATACAACGCACGCAACGTTCTTGAGCTTGAAAGACGAGATTTTCGAGCCAACGAACTCACTAAAAACCCCCCTTTTCTGAACCAAGCGTATTTTACTTAACCCTTGCCTATGATTTTTTAATCACTAGTTAACAGTAAGTAACTAATTGCTGACGACAGAACCTGTAAAAAAATATTATTAATAAAAACAAATGGAATACAAAGAACAGTGGAACTGATGCAACATGAACTAGACTATACTTTTATAAATCAAGGAACAGCAGTTATATTATTCAAAAAGTACCCTCAGCTTTTCGTTTACCATCAGAATACAACAAAAGGGATATTCGGGACAAATTTTATAAAAAAGTATTATTAGGAATCATAAAGAAAAAAAGAGGTAAACAACCAATCACGAATGAATATTTCAAAAAAATACATGAAGAACACAAAACATTGCGGCCTTCTCTGGCGAGGAGAGAATGTCGAAAGGGGATATTGTGTACTTAAGAGGAAAAGTTACACATTCTGAAATTTGCTGGCCGAGAATATGCTTTTCCTCTGAAGTACACATTCTATCTTTTCTGCGAGAAAAAAAAATAAAACATCGATATTTTTGAGAGAGACGAAACAGGAGTAAGCCGAACCATCAGTCATTTATATTCAAACCTAGAGTCGATAATAGGGTTCTGTATAGCACAGGCATTTTTAAGGAAGAGGCAGAGTTATCAGAAACCTCCAATTAAATATTGAATAGATAGATCATTGTATCTATATTCTCAACATTTGTGCATGTAACTGTTGGTAAGTGCAAATATGGCACCTTAATATTCACGGATAATTATCTGAATGAAGACTTTCTAGATGCAGAATTAAGTTTATACAATTATGCAGAGTAAAGACTGGAGTGTAAGAAACACTGGAAATCTAGAAACATATGAGTGTTAATTGCTGTAAGAGATCATCAGCTTATATTAGCCGCTAAGATTTCTGAGGAAGTGTGAGTAGCAGATATATCGAGGAGCTTTAATAAACTGCTTTGTTTCATTTGCATACCACCACAATCCAAGAGTGACATTTTTGCCCTGTGAGCTAGGCGAAAGCCGCAGTACAGGAATATAAATATAATATATATTTATATGGGGATTGAAAGCTACCAAAATTTGCTTTATCACTGGGTACAACCTCCTCAGACTACTATTCGACAAAGATTTTCAAATAATAAATAATATGTGGCGCTTTTGCTCTTAGTATCGAGTATACCTTTTTTTGCAATTCCACGAAAACGACTCAACGGAATATCAGATTAAATATACCTAAGGACGTGGCTACTTCAGAAGGTTGGGCACGTAATTATGAACGAATAAATAAAATCTAAACAATTTTGTAGACCATTTGTCTCCTAAGAAGCAGTTTCAATAAATATATACAAAGAACTGGACCTAAATTGTATTATTTACCTTTATTGATCATATCTGGATAAATATACACCATAATTACCAGAACTAATGATTATTTAATACATTTTGTTAGCTTTTCTACTTCCAAACACATAGATTAACATATGTAACTAATATAAGTTATTAGTAGAACAAGGTATAAAATAAGATTATTTCCATTCTGTTTAATGGTTCATTGATCTGACGGATATTATAAATAGCAGTCACTTTAAATGAAAGTAAAAATAAAATATGTATGCACTTAAGAAACATTTTAAAATAGCCAACTAAAAAAGAAATGACGCACACGCGAAATCAGGGGTCGATTGCTACTCCATATCTTGATACTCATTATCACCAATCGATTTTTGTATTAATTCTATAATTTTAATTTTCTTTAATACTTACAAGTGAAGTTATATTTTTTGGCATACAGAGGTGCAGAAATAATAAGGTCATCTAAGGCATAGCCGACATCTGCCATAACTAAAATAGGAGGAGATCTTCTATTGTTTTTATAGTGCCACCTCTCAAGATATTCCGATTTATTATATACTTGAAAATGACCATTTTCCCTGGAAGCTGCTTTTAAGTCATTGTATATCGTTCTTTCATGCCCTGAAATAATATATCTAAATACCTAAAATCTCAATATATTAACTGAAATTGTAACTACAATAAGATACCTATAAAACAATAGTGAGTAATAACGGTCATATATATTTGCATCAAAAATTTTAGCCCTATGTTGAACAGAGATGGTTTAAGGTTTTATCTACATGGTTGACTATCATTTGTAATTAAGGGACTGCAAAATATTAACAGATTCATTTACAATTTAATAATACGTTTTGCTAAGATAGTTGAAATTGAATGCATAATATCATGAATTAATTATAATATCCAATTACTTACACCATTAATGGCAGAATTCAAATTCACTGTATGTCAGTGTAAAATGAAATAAAAATAATATTTTACCTTCATATGGTGTTATCTGAATTATAGGGCTCGCCCCAGCCCATTCATAAGTCCCATTGGCCATATACTGAGTTATGTTTATGAAATGTGGAGGAGTCACAGCTGTCATACCATGGTCGCTGACATGGATGACATTTACTTGATCTGTTAGACCGTAAGTATTTAGTTGTTGCTAAAAAAGATGGTAAGAAATAGGAATTCGAGGCAGTCTGATTTATAGTTTGTTGATTTTGTAATGAACAATTTGTGATTTGTGATCTAAATTGTAAAGGATGAAACAAGATAAAAATAAATATGCAATGGGTTTTTGTGACATAAAAGTACTAGAATACTTTGTAACATACACTAACCTAAACTTTATTAGCCATAACTAAATCAAGCTAGAGCGGTTGTGAATGCAATTTATTATTTAATGTTTTACGTTCTCGTGTATTTATTTAGGTATCAGTTTTAGGTCTGACGATGCTCGCAAGAGAGAAACGTGTAACGTAATTTATTAGATTATTTATTGCTTATTGAGCTCAAGGTTGTTTTAGTTCAAAGAAAATAGTACGATGGAAGAAAAAAAGAAATAAAATCAACCCTAGAAATTGACAGAACAAAAACTGAAGGAAAAATTTAGATTCTTAAGAAAAAAGGAAAAGATACAGGTAAAATCTGCATCAGACATGACCACTTGGAAACACAAAAATAAAAAACTACGTTTTATCCATAATACTGAAACACAATTTTCACCCTCGACGCGCGTTTCGCTAACCATCATCAGCAGGTGATTAAAACTGATCATCTCCTGAGAATACTAACATGGTTAGCGAAACGCGCGTCGAGTGTGAAAAATGTGCTTCGTTATTGTGGATAAAACTGTATTTGTAGTACATTTTACCCCAACTTAGTAAAGATAAAAAGGACAGTCAGAGATATCGTCAAAGACAAAAAACAAAGAAATTGAAAAATTAAATATCACTAAAACGGCACAAAATAATTAAAAAAAAAATCCCGCAAACAACAAGAAATGGAAAAAATAGAATAATAAAATAAATGCATAACAGCTATTGCCGAGAAATGTGGGAAAGCATGTCAAAATACGATCTTTTCAGCGAGGCCACGATTTTAATTAACCGCAATAAAGTGCCTCCATAAATTAAACGAATACCTCGGATTTTGGGGGATCTTACAAATTAATTATCTGGAAGTCGGAAAAAAAGGGAAAATCCAAACAGAAAACAAAAATATTACAAAACTCTTGATCTTAAAAAAATAGTCGTGAAAACCAATTTTTTTTTAAAAAATACAAAACACTACGATCAAAAAGTAGGGAATTAGAAAAATCCCCTTGTAAAATAAAAAAAATAATGAATTTACAATAATTAAACTGATGATGCAAGTGGAGTTACAACAAATTATACAAAATTATTTTTTTAATAAATTAATATCAAAACAGTTTGATAACCAACTTTACTTGTAAGAAAACATATTTAGTCAAACGTACAACCCTGAATGTCTGTATGTCGATGTTACAAAAAATCAAAGTGATTAGGAGTGGCGAGTCACTTGAACGAAGAAATATCCACTTTTCTACTTTGCATGAGCTTTTTTTTTCTGCGTTGAATAGTTTTTACCTATACAGACCATTCAAATGCAAAAAAATCCGAAGTAGTTATATAACACTATAAAAATTAGCCACTTCACACCACTGATTATCTTCTGCACCATTTCCAAAAAATAAATGAGGGAACGGGAGCACGTATTATATAGGCACAAGCTATTTACCTACTGAATTTTCTTCTTGTGCGTTTTCACAGTTTGTCCATGTTGCAGAAATTTGTTCTAAAGCTATTATATTTTCCGAAGTGGTATAAAACCTACAGGTAAAACATATTCAGCGCAAGTCCCCAAAGATAGAAAAGGTTAAAGGAAAATGTAAATGTTTAATGTTTCACTATACTCTAGGTCAAATACTCGCTGGGCGCCGAATTGCAAGTATAAAATTATTGGTTGTAAAACTATCGGGAGTCAAAAAGCTAATGCTACAGTTAAATTAATACATCATCAATTTATTCCTACATTTTTATATCTAATTATAATAGTTCCTTTTAATGGCAACTACTTATTTTTCACTTATTTTCATCCGTGAAATGACCTCCAAGAAAACACCCCAACGTAATCTCGTAACTGTAAATTTTGAATGATAATCCCAAAATAAATACTGCGGAGCAGCTGCATCTGCATAATATACAGGGTCCTGCAATGTCGAGCTTATATAGCTCCCATTCTACACAAGTTAAAATTCGTTCTAGTGCTAACGTAATATATAAATAATGGCGTATTTTAGGAAATAATTTCAAACATACTTGTCCCAAAAAAGTGTGGCACGATGCGACTACTTTTAAAAAATAGAACACTCTATATATTAGTGAAATATTTTTGATCTCTGTGAGAATTTGTACATATATCTGATATAACATACGCTATACTTAAATTCTACTGTTTTCGAAATATTGGCGTTTAAAATTCGCATTTTACACGCTAAGACAGGCTGTGGAAACTAAACGGCTCAACTTTCCTATCTCAGCTTTTCACAATCTAGAGCTTGGCATCAACTTCAGGTTTAGCCTAAAGTACAAATTTTCTGGTTTTCGGGTACTTTTGGTGAAACAGGAAGTTGATGGAAAGTTAAGATAGAAAAGTGAAGTCCGTCCCGCTCTAAATTAAGCCGTTTAGAAACGTAAATATTTCGAAAACAGTTGAATTTAGGTATAGGGCATGCTTTATCAAATATACTTAAAATTTCTTGCAGAATTTAAAAATTCACTAATATGCAGGGAATTCTATTAAAAAAAAACAAACGGTGTGTGCTTAAGACCGCGCGACATAACTTAAAACTTCAACAAAGCGATCGATATTAAAAACTACATAAAATGAAAAAAAAAAAGAATCTTGAAGGAATGCTCCGGGCATCAAACCCGATCCGAACCCTAGCACGCTAGGCGAGCACCCTACCTCTGAGCTCCCATCTCACTCGAAACGAGTATAAGTTTACGCACCGGCATAATATATATTTAAAAGCTGATTATTATGTTTTTATGTTTATAATTGGGCAGTTAGGTAGATGATTATTCGAATTAATATATTACAGGGTGATAAGATCTACAGGGTAATCGAAATAACTTTCAATGCCTTGTTACTGTCTCTCTCTCACTTGGCTGAAGTAGGGTGTCGGGTGACGTCATCCATGTAGACCGTGCAATATTAATAATATAAGGGGATACTTACACTAATATTTATGAAAACTATCAATAGTTAACTTATTTTAAAAAACCCTAGATTTCTTGACAAATCCTAAAAGTAATGTTTGAGTTTTTAATACTACATGTAGTATTAAATGCAGGCTCCCAACTCCCCTGCACCTGTGCCAAAATTCAGGATATGTATTTATGTATAATAAATGTTTTTTATACTACTGAAAAACATTTTATTACACATACATACATATACTGAACTACTCCACACCTTCTCTTAATTATTATTAGTTAAAATAAATAAACAAAACTCGATAAATAATATACTTTAGTAGATATAATGTAAGTATGCATGTTAAGCAGTTTCAAATTTCATTTACCTAACATCGAGCCTAACCTAACAAAGTGTTTGGGTATAGTTCCCAAATTAAATATGTTTAGTTATAAAAAATATTTATGCATGTATAGCTAGGTATATGGCCTACTTCGTTAATGTATCGAATTTTCTTTTTTTATTTATTTTTTTTTAAACGGTCGCTATTTTTAGCGCAATAATTTTTTAAAAGGGTATTGGAAATACTTTTGAGAATTATCTTTAAAACGTGTTTTCCATTATGATTAGCGCATCCATCGTGTTATGTGAGACCTGTTTTTGTTCAATACAATATTCCAAAATTAAATGAAGCATGAACGATTTTTTATTACAAGTTTCTAGAAATATGTCCTCAAATTCATTTATTAAGTTATTAAAGATTCTGTAAGTCACATATACAACATATCCTTGGGGATATAAAAGTCCTCCACAATTTAATTTATTAATGAGATCAAAATAATTGTCCTCAGCAATAAATTACCAATTTTTGTTTACAGCTGTCACATTTTAGCTTTTTTAAAGTAATATAGCAACAATCACGATACACACGGTATGCTATTGCGCATCTCAGGTCTATCTCTCTCGATGCGGGTTACGTCCCGCATGAGCAGGCTTGAGCAATTTATCCACGGGTTTAAATATATCTTCGCGGGCGCGTTTGAGTTTTTTCGAATGTAGAGTTATAGTAGTTTTTTTGATATGTAAACATCTTACGAGGCGGTATGAGGGTAAGTCTCGGCAAATGGGGCGGAAATGTGGGCACGCAATTTGTAAACCGATGTGGCATTATAACCCGTGCGCATTGAGGAGCAAGCTAATCTAGCACGGCCGCGATGGCAACGACTCAAATGGCGCTTCTAAAAAGCTAGCTGCTAGATTTTCATTATATTATATTCGCAGTGTATTTGGATACATAGCACAGCTTATTTTTAATAGATGGTTGAATTTAAAATGAATTTTCGCTTCAAAATCCACGACAAATTCGTACAAAGCCACCTATCGTCCTAAAAAAGTCCGGAAATTTCGGATTTTTGTACAATTTTGCCATTTAAAATCGTTTTTAAACGGATTTTAGACGATAAAAAAGCATATGTTAAATTAAACGAACTGTCAAACGTATTATTCAGATGCCCAGCCGTTTAAAACAATATTGAGTCATGGCCCTCTTATAAAATTTGCAAAATTTGGTTATTGACTTTCCCAAATCAAAGGATGCCGGCCTAAGATGACTAGCTGGTAGTGAATAAGCTGTGTCCATAGGTTGATGTTGTTCCTGGTGGTATTAGACTTTCGTGTCGGATATGTGTAGTGAATTAATCCACTCCGATTGAAGCTGCCAGTAAGTATTATTAAAGAATTCTAACTAATATGATAAATGCGAATAACTAATATTATAAATGCGAATGTGTTTGTTTGTTTGTATCGTCCTAAAAAAGTCCGGAAATTTCGGATTTTTATACAATTTTGACATTTAAAATCGTTTTTAAACGGATTTTAGACGATAAAAAGGCATATTTTAAATTAAACGAACTGTCAAAAGTATTATTCAGATGCCCAGTCGTTTAAAACAATATTGAGTCATGGCCCTCTTCTAAAATTTGCAAAATTTAGTTATTGACATTCCCAAATCAAAGGATGCCGGCCCAAGATGACTAGCTGGTAGTGAATAAGCTGTGTCCATAGGTTGATGTTATTCCTGGTGGCATTAGATTTTCGTATCGGATATGTGTAGTGAATTAATCCACTCCGATTGAAGTTGCCAGTAAGTATTATTAAAGAATTCTAACTAATATGATAAATGCGAACAACTAATATTATAAATGCGAATGTGTTTGTTTGTTTGTTTCTTACGCTTTCACGCATAAACTACTCAACCGATCATCATGAAATGTTGTACAGATATTTTCAAGAGTATAGTAAAGGACATAGGACACTTTTAGCTTTTACCCGCGGCTTCGCTCGCGTTGTTTTGATGTATAAAAATCTTACGCGGCGGTATGAAGGTAAATCTCGGCAAATGGGATTGAAATGTGCATGCAGATGGAGACGGAAAAACGGCTGTAACATCATAACCATGCGCAGTGATTTATATGAGGGCTGCTCAAATATTTGTGTATGTGGATTTAGGATATGTTTACACATCAGTGTCTCGCTCGAGTACTAGCAGACTTGCTCATTTTTTTT
>MU182146.1:0-17158 GCA_016904865.1 Pissodes strobi
GGGATTAGATTATAAGAAATTCCCAGTAAGCTTCTAATATTTGCCCTAGTTAGGATCATGAAGACGAGAAACTCCATTTTTAAAACACGTTTACTAAAATTAAGTTTACAAAGAATGTCTTATATGTTACGAGCTTGAATACCGAATGTCCTTGGCTGGTCCCAAATGGTTTCCAACAGAACTTCTTATCTTAAATCCTTAATGTCTACTTAATAGATCTGTTTTGATGGCCAAAGTCTCTAAATAATAAACAAGCTAATTTTTGGGAAAAGTTTACTCCTACCTCTATACATAAAATAAAGAATTATAAATAATATTATTGTGAACTTAAATGACTAATTTCTATAACGGTTAATTACTAGCCAGATTCGTAATTCCTACAACCTTAGATCTTTCAACGTCCTCGTTTCAATTAAACTTTTATAGATTGAATTTTGGATTTGCTTGCAAAATATTATTACATTAATTAGGTTAATAATACATATAATTATTCCAGTTGTAGAGTGATGTACAGATTTTGTTAAAAATGTATTATATTCAATTAATTCAAATAAATGACCTTGCATATTTTCAGGTTCTTCAATATGATACATCTTCAAGTTAATGCTATGATTAGTATGTAAAAGAGATTCAGCGTTTTCTGAATTTTCGGTGGTAGTAAATATTGTAGGAAAATACTTTTTATTTCCTTTGATTACACTACATTCACTTGGAATTAGGTTACAATTATTTATTGTTTGTTTAGAAACTAGATCGAAGGTTTCTATTATTTCGGTAGGTTTACTTGTACAATATAAAAATTTATGTTTTTCTGTGAAGAGTGCAATGCTGTAATTGTTATGTATCCTTGCATAAGTACAATATGTCATTTGGCAGTTCTATTGTTTAATCGACACAAAACCATTAAATATTGACATTATCACACTGTTTGTATCATAAACTTCCACAGTTAAATATGCTAGGTGGTACGAGTATTAATTGCTGCACAGATGGTAAAGGATAGATGATTTGCAATTTACATGTATCTTTTAGGGAAAGTGGCACCTTAACTAAAATTGCTATTTTACTTTTCATATATAACCTGCTTTACATATTGAGGTTAATTCGCATATTTGTTGTACAGGTCAGAGCTGACTATTATAATAGTGAATTTTTAGGAAATTCCAGATTTCTTGTATTTGCTGAAATTAATTAGTCTTATGTCTACAGTACCTGTGGTTGCGAAAGTAATTGTTGATTGGAGTTTATTTATATGATTATCAATAGCGTCAATTTGGAGAGAATGATCTTGTATATGTAAGTCTTGGAGACCACACACGTATTTCATAATTTCGCTATGTAATTTAGAGTTATTATAAAGATTATTATATCGGTTCGAAGTTTCTCAGAAATATATCCAGCAAATGAACTTAATTTATTTAGCTTATGCATGATATTTACGTGATTGAATCTGATATTTTCAAAGTGGTCATTAATATTATCTAGATCTTCTTGATTCAAATTTCCTGTGAGAAATTTGATTGAAGATCCGAGAAAGTTGAACAAAGCTTTTCGTTTCCTTTTATCAGGTGTGCCATGCATTAATTTATGAAAATTATCCAATGCTTTATGTAGTTGTTTATAACAATTATTATTCAATTGGATTTGTTAATTGATTTCATATGGGAATCTACTAGTTAGTCTTTCTTTTATGGTAAAATGGTTAGTATAAGTATGCGTTAATATAATTTCAATAAGTGTTAGATTAAATGATACGTATAGAGTATGGTAAGTTTCTAAAACTAAACTTCTACCTATATCCTCCTTATAGTAACCTTTGTTCGACATTGGTATTATATCCATTGTCCTTATTTGTTTTTGTTAGTAGGAGCGTCCAGAAAAGGAAAATTATCCTTTCTTAATCGTTTTATTTTTCTTAAATAGACTTTAGTGGATTTATTAGTTTTTGCTTTTCCTTCGTTTACGTTCCCTTTCTTATTAATTACTTTAAGGGTAATGTACTTTGGGAGTGATTTATTTCTCCTATCACTTTTTTGGAAATAATTTGATTATCAAGTATCTCGGGAATTATTTCGGTATTTTCACTTCGCTTTTCCGTTCGCAATTTTCGAGTTTCAAATGTTTTATTATAAACTTGTTCTAGGAACGGTATTATTTCTTGTTTCCGTTTTTCATTATATCGTTCGAATATGGTCAAATCGTTATTTATATTTCGTTGATGATAATAAGGACCATATATTAAATTAAATGGGGAGAAACCTGTAGTGCACACACTTTGGTTGTAAGTACAGTTTGCTTAAATCCTTAAATTATCAAGAGTTTCATCAGGGTTCGTTTGCATTAGAATTCTTAATTTTTCTATTAGGGTTGTAACAGTTCGATTTTACCAATTTTAAAATTTCATTTATATGCCGCATTTAGGGGAAAAAATGATGCTGTATTTTGCACTCATCGGTTTATTAATTCTGAATTTAATAAGTCGCTTGAATTGCCTCTTTTCTTAAATGTAAATGTAACCTTAACTATATTTTAGGTATAGGTTAGCTATATATTTGTATTCTTAATCCGTTGTGACTATTGATTTTAGTTGATAAGCTAGAGCGATGTACCTTATTATTAAAATAACTTGGCTTGATTTGCATTATATTATCATAAACAGCCAGCGAGTCGATTTATATTTCTAAAGAATTCTGTTAGCCTGCAAAAAAACCGCTGCGTTTGACTTGTTGATCCGTATTTTGGTAGTAGTTTTTGTGACCTTCATCGCGGAATAATAGAGATGGGCTACCTATCGCGCGTTTTTCATTCTCGCTTTAGATTTTTGAAGGTTTATTATTCCTGTTAGGGGATTTCCTAGCCTTTCTGGAAGAATGTAATTTTAGCTCACTATTCGTGGCTTCCGCCGTCATTTATCATCATAATAGGCGAGAATTAAGGCGTTTATTTTCTTAGAATTATTCCTTGTATCGAATGACTCGTCAAGTTTTCAGCCCCTTACTACTTGTGTATTTAATTTCGAAGGCAAATTGACGGAACGTTGGAGAAGTCTTTTCTAGTTTGCTCGCCTGGGGAACGTTTGCCAGTATAGCGAGAAACTGCACGTTTTGAGTATTGTGATATAATACAACCCTTTTGATAAGGGATTTATCGTGTTATTTCTGTTTGTGTTTTAACACGACCGATTATTCGGGATCTACATGCTGTACTAGGTAAGGATTTTCTCTGCATTCCTTTTTCTGTGGCCTATAAAGCACGTGACCAACATGTTGCTAATTTTTTTTTGTTTCCATTATTTATAGCGGCTACCACGTTCGTCCCATAAGACCGAGACCTTCGAATCTCCTCTAATACACCCTCAAGTCCGAGTCTGAGGTAAATATTGCCTAAATTAATGAAATTGATTGCTTATCTACCTTTTATTTTTTTTGTGCACATAACGCCATTTGCTTATGTGTTATCTTATCTACTCCATTTTATCTGATCCGAATTTTTATTTTAATGCTACTGTAATTTTGATCATATGGGGAAGTTTATATATTCTTCTAGGGGTGATTCATATCTATCTTTTTATATTCAAGTTGCCGGAATCTCTCTTTTATTTGCTTTATTGCACTGTAAGTCCATGGGTTTTTTTTGTCTGGGAAAATTTGTTTTATAAAGAAGATGTATTTATGCAAAGAGGGAGGGGGTCTATGATTTTTATTAAAGTAAGGGGGCTTCATTTAATGCGTACTGGATTATTTCAGGGTTCTTCTGCTGGGCCAGAAGTTTAATTAAAGGACTGCAACTTTTTCTCTGAAAGGCCGGAAGCAGGTCCACAACTTTTTTTCCTGGAAGGCTGACGAAGGGCCTTAACTTATGGTTCCCGCACTAGAGGCCATCGACAGAGTTCGACGACGGGATTTGGGTATAAGTTTTGTATCTTATTGTTTCTTATGTTTACTCTTCGTTTGCTTTTATTGATATAAATCAAACATTGAATTGAGGTAGCTCAATGATTTTAATTAATTTAATTTACATTATGCACTGGTTTATCGGACCAGTTAATCTAATTGCTTTGAGTTGTTTTCTCATTTTAAAAGCCAAGCGCTGGCTGGATAAGTTCATTCTTCTCATTAATTTGTCGGCAGATATAACCGCTCTGAATTTTATCTTTTTATCATGTGTTGGAACTAAATCTACCTTGGATAAATCATAGTTGGTTAATTTAAATACATATGACTTAAGTTTATGTTTATACAATATTTCTGGCATCCTGGTTTCAGGCACTTCTACTTGTGCGCCAATCTTTTTGCAAGAAGTTGTAGGGTTGTTTTCTACACTTGTCAAAATATTAATTCAGTCGACTTCTCGACGAAGTTTGCTATAATTTTTTGAGCTGGGTTTTTAAAGGATCCAATGGCTAACATTGTTTGTTTCGATTCTACCGAATATGGCCTTATTCACTGTCTTCTTTTAGGGATAGTAATGAAACAATATACCATATTATATAAAATACCACACGTAATAAGAAAATAAATACTTTTCTAAATACTTGAAAAACACTTGATCACTTAAAAAGCATTCCCATTTTTCTTTATTGGTAAGAATGGCATTTACAGCAATATTTTAATATAAAATTAATAAATAGCGGCTTAAAGATAAGGAACTTAAAACTCAGGATTGATTATAAGCAGCTCAAAAAATCTGTAAAACACTTACAGCTGCTTAAGCGGCCCTTACACGATCAGTATTATAGGCAATACTTGATACTTTAAGTATTTTTTCAGTATACTGATCACACGATCAGTTTTTATCCCAGTATTTACTTTTGTTATAGTTTTATCGAGCTAAATCTCCGTCTTTTAGTGGGTATATTTTAATTTAAATGAACAGTAAACAAAAACGTGTTTTGCCACTATAGAAGTTTGAAATGGGAGCAGCAAAAAAGTGGTTGTATCAAGCAATGGATTACTCAGCGTGGAAAGTTCACTTATTTAAATGTAATACATTTTATTATGAAACAGATGATTATCGAAACAATTTGCGAATTAGTATTAATGTGTATAGTTAGCTTAAACAGCATAAAAATCTGTAGTCGGCCCATATCAAAGATATCTAAGATAAAGTCGTTACATTTTTAAAATTTTTTAATATATTTCTTTTTAAAGTTATACAATTTCAAGAAAACGAGGTCTCTAAACATTATTAGTTTAATCAACTGTCTGGAATGCCAATTATAAGAAAATGTGCCTACTATTTTTGTCAGCAGATACAGACAAGACAAGTTATTGGTATCCTAAGAAATGTAATAAACTCCATTATTTTTATAACATATAGGATGTTAAAATTCGGAGACAATCCTAAAAAAATGTATAGATGATTGTTCGAAAACGCTTTAAGAGCTTGTCATCAAATTTGGACATGACTCTATACAGCGGTACAGTATAAACTGAAATTTTTATCTACATGTACAGGATGTGTATGAGACGTTGATATTTAAAAAAAATATGTACAATTCGAAGTTAACATTCCATTCATACAATTTTTAAACACAATGGATTTCAAACTTTGAGAAATAATATTATATTTACCATCTTAGAATTCAAAGAATATAATTGTTAACTATTTAAAATCATCAAAATTAATGTTTGTTAAATACAGTTCAAAAATTCTATAGCAATTAGTCTTTTATTTTTAAGGTATACAGAGAAATATTCTAATTTATTTGTAAGCTGGGGAAGCTGTTCCTGTCACGCAGAGGCGTACTCATTTCTAAGTTTTATTTTTGACGTGATTTTTTTTTCAATTACCTGCTTTTATTTTAAAATATTAATAACCTTAAAACTGGAAGTTGTAAAAAAATCTGAGGAAAACTAAAGGTAAGTTATTATTGTAATCTACATTTCGTAGTCGTTAGAAATCACTGTCAGGATCGGGATGACTAATAATTGGAGCTTTACTCGGTAAGGTGGGATATTTGTCTTCTTTTTTCATTATAGCAGTGGCACACACACTAAAGAGAGATCCTATGGCGCTCGATGAGCTCGGTGTGTGTGCGAAGATGTTGATTGACACGGATCTTGAATAGTTGTAGGTTGTAATTAGGGGGAGACAAATGTCCAGGGAGTGAGTTCCACAGTGCTGCAGTGCGCCAGATAAACGAGTTCTTATAAAGCGATGTTCTAGATCTTTCCAGTTGTACGAAGAACTGGTCCGCTTTTGCCGTGTTGTGACTGTGTGACAAGCGTTGCCAGGGGCTGGATGAGGCGGGCTAAATCCAGGGAAGATCTGCCGTAACAGTATCTATATAATCGGTGACATCTGCGGTGTTCCAGACTATGCAGATTCCGGGTCAACTTCGGGTCGCCGACGAGACGCACAGCTTTTTTCTGAATGGAATCCACCAGCTTTAGAATGTGCTTTCGTGCGGCACCCCAGATGTGTGAGCAATAGTCTAAGCAGACTTAATTGCGCTTTGTAGAGCAAAAGAAACTGCTGCGGTCTATACAGATTTTTGTTGCGAAATAGCGCACCACGCTTCTGGGAGGCTGATTTTGTTATATCAGCAACGTTGTCATGCCAGGACATATTGCTGCTGACCGAGATTCAGTTGTCCGATTGATGAGGAAGAAGGAATAGTCAATCCTGCCATAATGATGTCAAGTATTTTGCATTTTTAAACCCTTTTCCACATAAACTTTATATTTTGCATAATTTTTACTAAATGTGCTCCAGGATCCACTTTTAAACCGTAAAAACTTAGAAAAATTAGCGAATGTTACAAAAAAGACGAATATGGCAATGAAGAGTGCATATTACTAGGCAAAAAAAGCGAAAGTTTCAAGAGAACTGCACATTCGCTCTTCTTTAATAGCATTATGACTTCTATGGAGACCATATTCGCTTCTGTTTGTATTTAATATGCACATTCGTTATTCTTTCTTATAACATTATCCGCCTCCAGCGCATTTCGCGAGAAACGAATGTATGTAAACTCTTAAGCGGGCCGCACACCTGAGGTACATATCTAGGGAAATTAATGCCACCACATAAAAAGGCATTCTGGGTAGACTATTAGAAAGTAAATATACCATATTCTGAGTAGTGATGAGGATGATATTGACTAGCTACCTAATGATTCATATTAGCTTCTAAGTGCCTAGCAACATTGAACATTTATTTCGCTTTAATAAATAAAATATTTAAATATATCCTTCTTTTACAATCATTTATTTGCGGTAAAATAACACTAATTCAAAATGGTTGTTCTTTTCAGTAATATTAAATACATATGTATTCGCGGACAAAATAAAAATATTTTTAACTAACTCGCTTGAGTTTTTGTGGCTCTATTTGTGGACTTTTCCTATTTATTTAATAAACATTTTAAAGTATGTTTTGGTTTTATTTTGTTTTGACTTATAGATGTAACTTGCACCAAGAAAATCAGTGTAACTTAATAATCACAAAAAGTTAAGCAAAAATAAAACTTCCAACAATTAAATATAAACCAGTCCAAAAAAACCATACGGGAACACTGCAATTTTGTAACATTCGTTTTTTTTTACTACCAGGTTGGTCTGAAGCGCTCTGTCTCAACCTAATTAAAAACAGCGAATGTCGCCAATTTGTTACATTCACTCTTTTTCTTTGGTAGGGTCGTGTTACTTTTAATGACTCAGCATATTCGCTTTTCTTATTTTTCGAATAAGTCAGTTTTTTCAGTGTTTAGAATCTTATTTTTTTTACAAAATAAAGATTTTGCCCTAATAAACCTGTTAGAAAATACGGAATGTAAAAAGACAACTCGCAAAAAAAGAAAAAAAATCCAAAAAAATATATAAAAACTCCGATTTCTCAAAACTAGCTAATTGTAACATTCGCTCTTCTTTATTAGCACTGTGTATTGGCCCTCTTGGTAAACGTGGCTGCTTGGATCTTTACTGCATTGCACTGGACCAAATTTCTTAATGCAAGTTTAAACTTCCTCCAAGTCTTGATGAATTGCTGTAATATGTGAGCAATATGTCTGTGTCGCTGGTAGAGGTTTTTCTGATCTAAATTGGGAGATAAGGGTACTGTTGATCTGGATAAACAATTATTTCTTAATCATTTGTCACCATAAAGATGGGGGTGGTATTTAACTTTATAATTATCACATTAATTAGTGGACTGTGTCGAAATAGGGTGGTGGGGGTTTTATACATAGGTCGTGAATTGAAGCAGGTATTTTAGGTATTACGTACCTTAATAATGCAATAATTAATTTGCATTAAATATGATAAATATATACAATTTCTAACCACTTTCACACATTCATTCGTTCACACTTAAAACTAAATATACAACAGGTTACTTGGTTGATTTGTTGATTTAGAAATAAACCTTTTGCCTTTACGGAATTTAATAAACTTTCATGTTTTAAAAACTAGCAACTGTTTCGTTCTCATCCTTTATATCTTTTCCAATTCTATCTACTTAACTTCACTAGGACAGGCATATGACTTCGAACCTTTGATTTGAACCTTAGTCTAGGGTACAGGAACAATTTTTCTAGCAACAAATTTCCATCCGCCATTTTACCTTCTTCTATCTTCACCCACAGCAACAGGTGAGACGAGACGCTATGGCGTTTCTGTCCTCGAGAAATTGCGTTAAGGCGCCCAAAAGAGTTCCTTGTCCAAGCTGGGACAAAGAGAACAGAGTTACAGCAGATATTCCCTAAATATCTATGCAAACAAATGAGAAACCTGCCTAAAAGCATTTGACCTTTGGCGCGAAAAAGCTACCACTTTAGCCGCTGTTCGAGTGAACGCTTGTACTGTACTAAATCGCATTTTTCCTATCGGCGGCAGGCGGCAAGCTGAAATAAAGTGGGAAATTCGCGGGATGCGTCTTGAGAAAGTAGAAAGTGTTCTTTCTTTATTTGACATATTGTTGTTGACACAACATTGACAGAGACAAAGATATATTAAATTCAAACGCTCAAAAACGTGTTCCTTGACAAAGAATGAATTTACTTGAATGCGATTAGCTCATATAGTGGAATCTATTATATCGACAAACCAGGTTCGGACTAAGCAGTAACTGAAATACAATGCTTTAAATACACAAATTTCTTGTTTATCTGGGGTGAAATAAATTTATTCGTAGATTAATTATGGGTCATTCATGCTACGGATATACAGGGTGTTAGCACCAAACTATACGGTGAAAAACGAAAGTAAATACACATGTTGGGGTGTTTCCCAACAAATGTCATCTGTAAACCTGTAACAGGATTATTCGTTTCGGTCAGCAGGTCAGTAATATAGATGAGGAATAGAGTTGGTGAAAGTATTGTGCCCTGAGGCACGCCCGCGTTGATGGTGAATGTGTCTGAAAGGTGTCCATCAACTGCAACGTGCAGAGATCGATTCTTAAGGAAACTGGCAAGCCAGCTGCTTCTATTTTAACAACACGAGCAATACAGTTTTTCCATACTCTATTGTCGAGTTCATTCCCTACTTCCCGTATATTATCTAGAACTGTTCCACACGTCAGTGATTATTGTCGGTTGATCATTATATTATTGGGTATCTTGGCTGATAACCGTGAATCGTACAAGGCATTATTCATAACAATCACAGATTGTGGAGGAATATTTGGCAGCAGCTGCGGGACTATCCATTTTTCAAATAGTTGAGTAGTCATATCCTCATGATAATATGCGCAGGATTGATTAATATTTTCGACTGATATTAACAATGTATTGGGCACAAATCCATTTTGTTGCTAGCATGAAGTATGGTAATGCGTTTGCCTCTTGAACATGGGGCGAGGTGCTTAGACTGCAATTTTTCGAATTATCTATCTAACAATATTTATTACGTCGGTCGCGAGTGTCGAACCAGGTTTCATCTAAATAGGTTACCGATCTCCCCACCTGTCGATACTCCTTTATTATATGTAAATATTTTTTGAATGGCTAGAATTAAATAAGACGCACATTACAGTCAGACTGAATTCTAGAAACGAAACGAGGTGAAAGAAAGACGGGCGTTCCAGACGCATTTCGTGACAATAACACCATTCGTACAATCCTCTAGATCTTATAATTTTTCCTTATTATATTGATTTGGATTATACATATGCAATAGTGGCTTTATAAAGTGCTATAAATTTGAAATAAAGTCTCTTACCCATTTTTTATGGTCTCAATCCGAATACTCTTAACGTAATCTTCCAAAACTCTGGCAATGACTTATAAGCTTCGATATAGCTTTGCAATGCCCAGTTCTCCATTTCTTCTATTTGAGTACGGATGAACTTTTGGGCGATGGCGCGGGCACCTTTTGCACTTTTTATAAACTTCAAGATAACTGAAACACAAACAGGGTCTGAAAATGCAAATAATTTCTTCCTGTGTGTCGAAAACGAAGGGGCCATGAAAAATATTTTGATCTTATCTTTCATTACATCAAAAATGAGCAACCGTGGACACTATATCTGGACATCCTGCACATGGTTTCTGGTTATATTTGCATGATAGCTACTATTTTAATTTGAACTTCGCTAATTTAAATAGCTTATCATATAAATTGTTAGCTATAATGAGAAATAGTGTGTACCTCCTGATTTCAAAAATTTAGAACTTGCCTACAATACGATTAATGGTTTCTATAATATTTAAGTAAAAAGATAAACATGCGGTTACTGGGCGACTTTTTAGCTGAGACGTAGTTGGCTTAGATTGCAACTTTAAATATTACGAAAATCCCTTATTTCCGGATAAACCTAGAGGCGTCAGAAGGTGGCTTATTGAAAAGTAAGATCGAAATATCAAAATCATCTTGTTCTTCAAACCTACACGGGTTTAAAGTGATAAAAATGCCCCTTTTCACATATCAGCATTTCGAAAACGATTATCTTTAGGTATAGAATTGGAAAATTCACAAATATACAGGATACGCCATTTGAAATAACGAAGTTAGTGTCAATATTTTGCAGACTCGCTCGCCATTCGTTTCCTTCTTTAGCAGATTCTTACGTCTCACGTAAAGCCATATTTTTTTTATATTTGGCATTCTATGCTAACTCTACCAATAAAGATTTTTGCTACCATGGAATTATAATCAGGAACCCTGTATATCTGAAGAGCTTGCAAATTTACTGTAATATACTTATCTCAACTTAAAGCCTCAGCTGATTTTTGTGTACCGGTTTGGCGTGCATTAACCAGTGAATGAATAACTGAATGTTTGTGAAATGTTATTCATTAGGTGTTCTAATTTTTTATATAACTACTAGGAATGCTGAAGTCTATTTCTAACATTTATTTAGAACTAATAACTTGCACGGGAATTTAATAATTTAAATTTTATTTTAAGTGTTAAGGAGATCCTTGTATAAAAGTTTTTGACTATCGTAGCATTTCGAGTTTATTGAGAGTTTTAAAGATATATCAGCTAGTTTAAATTGGATATGTTCTAATCACTTGAAACATGATTTCGCAATTTCCGTAATTTTATTTCCATAGATATCGTTCTATATTCGACTTAATTAACCAATTTTTTTTTTCGAAAACCTACATATTTTTGAAGTTTTATTAGAATATTATATGCTAGGTAATACTTTCTGCTAAACTCATAGGCCCTATATACAATATGTGATAGTATTCAAAGTATTTAACTTATCCCTTAATTTTCCAATTAATCGAATCACAACTTTCGGGCATTCGATGAACCAATCGGCAAATTAAAACTAAACCGACATTTCTAATTAAACCGATTGCCATTTAAAATTTATTTTGTTTTATTCGCAATCAATGTTTTCCAATTCCTAGTTGAATGTTAATCATACCAAATAATGAAAAAGGGAACATTTTAGCAGACTATCTTCAGGCAATTTTACTGTTATTTAATATACAGTACATTACAGGTATGGGTATATAGACGCAATTCTCTTCAATGTATTTATCCTATTATAAGGAAAGAAAAGGTATCCCTCTGCTATTTACAAAGAACTTAATAAGAAATTCCATTGGAAGTATTAATATAAACGATCGAGTCTCCGGGCTATGATATTAACTTCGCAATTAGGCCAAGGGACTTTCACCTTGCCACACATTCCTTTTATGAATAGAGCAGATATTTTATAAATATTTCCCAGCCTGTTCTGGCTTCGACAAGTATCACAGTCTCTGTGATAATTGTATGTATATGATACCAAGAATAAAAATTTAGTTTCTTTTAAGCAACTAATAATTCCGTTCTAGCCTGCGGGCTAGATACAAGAGCTATGTGGAATGCAAACATATTTAGCTGCTTGATGTGTAGTTCACGACGTATTAATCCATTCACTATATCGAGGTTAAACAATACTGGTAAATAATGCACCATTGGCTAGTTGCATATCAATCTTAAATTGTAGCAACCTAAGCGATTCGAACGGGCCTCTAATAGGGGTAAATTATATACCTACATTGGATAAATACAAAGCACCTGATAATAAGGGGAGAAACTAAGTTCCAAGATACAAGGAAAAAGGAACTAACTAAATAAATAGGTTGTTGTGCCATGGAATAGATGGATATTAAAGACCTGCTGACTGAAACGAATAATGTTGTTTACAGTATTACAGATGACAGTACCCTTGGCTCCCAATTTAGACTAGAAAAACCTTTATCAGCGACTGGGACTTATCACCGGAGACAGGAGCAGATTACAGCAACCAATCAAGACCTGGAGAAGGTTCAAACTTGGGGTGACACAAATTTGGTCCAGTTCAATGCAGCAAAGACCCAAGCAGCCACGTTTACCAAGAGGGCCAATACGGTGGGCCCTGACATCATTATGGCAGTATCGACCATTCCTTCATCCTCGTCAATCGGACTACTGGATGTCTCGGTCAGCAGCAATATGTCCTGGCATGACCACGCTGCTAACATTGCAAAATGAGCCTCCCAGAAGCTTGGTGCGCTATTTCGCAACAAAAAACTGTATACACCGCAGCAGTTGCTCTTGCTCTACAAAGCGCAAATAAGACCGTGCTTGGAATATTGCTCACACATCTAGGGTGCGGCACCAAAAGCACACCCTTTTCATTCAGAGGAGAGCTGTGGGTCTCATGACCTACCCGGAGCTGACCTGGAATCTGGATAGTCTGGAACAACGCAGACATGTGCCCGAGATGTCCCTGTTTTACAGATGCTTTCACGGCAGATGTTCTCAGGATTTGCAATGTCTGTCAGACAGCCACGAGAGACGGTAAGAGCGTACCAGTTCGTCGTACAACTGGAAACACCTAGAACATCACTTTACAAGGACTCTTTTGTCTGGTGCGCTGCATCACTGTGGAACTGACTCCTAGGACATCTGTTTCCCCCTAATTACAACTTACAATTAATAATTATTCAAGAACCGTGTCAATCAACATCTTCGCACATACACCGCTCATCGAGCGCCATAGGATCTCCCTTTAGTGTATGTGCAACTTTCATAAAAAAAGATCAACTTGGAGTTTTTCACTTTCTTCCTTTAGGGTAGGGTATGTATAAAAAGGAAAGTTGATGATGACCCCTTGAAGACGAAAAGTCAGATTCCAAACTGAATAACACCACTTTATAGAGCAAAAAAAGTAGCATTGCAAAATTGCAATTGAGTTTGAAATCCGTTTTTAAATAAGCTCAGGAAAAAATAAAATGATTTTTCAATATTTCGGTTTTTTTCGGAATATCTGCGTTACTCGGAATTTTAAAATTTTCTAAACGGCATATTGTTAGGCACATAAATACGCAATTTTGCCCTAATTTAGCCGCACTGTAGCTCTTACGGTTTTTGACTTCCCCATACATAGACTCGAGTTCGATCCACCCTGTACTTACATCTTTTGTTAATTAGGCTCAATATTCTAGTTTCATCGAAGTTAAATTTATGTGAATTTTGTTGTTTGAAATTTGAAAATTCAAAAGAATTCAAAGAATCGGAAATTCATTGTTTCGGCTGTAAGTACTGGTCAATATTCCTGTAAGAAAACCGGCTAATTTATTTTTTGGAGCATTGACTGAGGAGACTATGGGCCTAACTGAAAGCTCAGGTTTTTGAATCTTAGGCAGGCCATACAATTTTGGAGAGTATTAATTGTAAATTCTTAAATTTGCTGCTCCTCAGTTAACTTCTTTTGGTTTAAAAGTTTTTCGTATATGAAAAACAACTACCGAATAACTTTGTTCTCATACATAAGCCTTGATGGCGTATCCCGTTTCAAATATATTCCATATGAATTAACAGAACAGCATAATAAAGCATTGGGATATAATTAGTCAACACACAGTCTAATACAGAGTAGAAGTATATTAAAGGTTCATTGTATATATGTTACAGTGACAGCTGGAAATCAGTGAATGTTAACAATCACTGGTGAAAACTAGCTTTCCCTGGTTTGGGCAATCTTGTTCAGTGAAAGTTCGATAATGGCCTTGGAAATCGACTTTTACTAGTTATTGCTAACAATCACTGAGATCGATCAGGGAATGCAATCTAAAGAATGAAATGCAATACGCTTGTTGCCACCGCTGTATTCGCCAGTGGCTGATCGCTTTGATTTAAAGCTGGTTATTATATTATACTCGTAAATTAGGATACGGTTACGGGTAAATAAATGAAAATTGGCATCGTTGCGCTCGACTCAGTTGCCCGCCAAAACAATCGGCTTTTTTGAGGTTAGGTTTCTGTGATGTTTATTAATGTGTTGTTTTTTTGCTAATACGTGTGTGTTTTTTGGGGGTCGTTTCTATTTAAATGGAGGCAATATTTAATAAAAAAATTCTTGAAGCTAGACTTCAACAAAAATGTAACAGTTTTAGTTTATCAGTACAGAAATACTTTGAAACCATACAAAATGTTAAAAGTGTGAAACAAAAGTTAGTTAAGGAACCGAACGACTATAAGTTTCTTAAACGCTTTGATGTAGGTACTTGAGGTAGCCGGTGTGGAAAAACTAATAGTGCCGCTTAAGGAAAATTCGGATGTTATTTATTTCGTGCATGATGAAGAAATATTTGGAATTTTAAGCTCAGTCCACGCATCTATTGGTCATGGTGGTCGAGATAGAATGGTAAAGGAAATAAAAAGGAAATATAAAAATATAACATATAAAGATATAGTTACATTTTTGTCAGTATGCGAGCCATGCCTACAAAAACTAAAGCGTGAAAAGAAAGGTGTTGTAGTAAAGCCCTTACTATTTAAAGATTTAAATTATAGATGTCAGGTTGACTTAATTGATTATCAATCTCATCCCGATGGTGATTACAAATTTGTCATGGTCTGTCAAGATCACTTGACAAAATTCGTAGTTCTAGAAGCTTTACAATCAAAAAGGGCAGATGGAGTTGCTGATGAGCTAATAAACATTTTTACCTTATTAGGAGCGCCGACAGTTTTACAGTCAGATAATGGAAGGGAATTCGTTAATCGAATAATAGAAAACTTAAAACAATTATGGCCAGGATTACGATTAGTACATGGTAAGCCAAGGCATAGCCAGAGCCAAGGCAGCGTTGAACAGGCTAATCAAGATGTAGAGAATATGCTTACAACGTGGATGCAAGAAAACAAGACCTCGCACTGGGCTAAAGGACTACGGTTTGTCCAATTCATGAAAAATAAAGCACACCATTCTGGTATTAAAAGATCACCGTACGAAGCACTCTTTGGAACTCCGGTGAGGCTAGGTTTAGAAACGTCATCTATTCCCCAAGAAGCTTTAGAAAATGTACAAGAAAATGAATTAGAAAATATTATAAATTCCATAACTCCTACCGAAGGACAGTATAATGAGCTCGATAACGAACAACTAGAAGATGCAATAGGTGTCGAAGAAAATCAAACTAAAAATGAGGATCACGATAAATATCCGATTAATATTTCGAATGGAAGTGACCCAACACCGGATATTGTTGCAGAAGCTTTAAATGCACCTATAATTTTAGTACATAATGTAGAGAGTTTTTTCAATGCGTAATTTGTCTTCTTGACTGTACTAATGAAAAAACTGAATGTGGTTGTTGCGGTAGCTATCTTCACCCAACATGTGGTTCATTTAAGGATCAAGAAAACTACATTATTTGTAGTTTGTGTGAGAGGAAAGAGAAAATTACTGAACATCGCAGTTTGTCTTTCGATGGGTTAGAACAACAGGCCAAACGAATGAAGAAAATGTCAGATAATAACCACCCTTCTGTTGCGAAAGGAGATACGGTGCGAGTTCCAATATCTGAAGTAGATAGAGGCCGAGGAGATGCAAGGTCAATTCTTGCAACAGTTCTTGATAAAACTGATGATGGTTTTTACAAACTGGGAACGAGAAATGGCATACTTAAACAGTTATATACAAGGTACCATTTTAAGATAAGTAATTTATTATTATAAGTTATACAAATTTTGTTCCTTTTAGATCGCAATTTAATAGCTGTTCCGAAGCCGTGTTAACCAGAGAAGAAGTGCCCGACGTAGAAATTGCTCTTAGAACCGTGGCTAATTTACAATCAACAGGTAGAGGCCAAGGATTTGCAAAATGCCAGTGTAAAACAAAATGTACATCAAACAAGTGTTTGTGCAGAAAAAACAATTCACTTTGTATGTATGTCACTTTGCTTTGCCTTGTACTAATAAATAAATTATATTTTGCCAATGCATGAAGTTATGTCTAATTATATTTTTATTATTAAATTGATTCGTGAAATTTTGATACATTCCTAGCAAACTACTTTTATGCATTAATAACAACATTTTTTGTATTTAACGACATGCTAATTTGCTTTTGAATATATATTTAACTTAATAATAATGCACCCAATCCTCAATTGAAGCAGTCCGCATTAGCATCATAAAATAACTTTCACCGATGGCAGTTAGTGAATGTTACTTTAACTAGTGAATGCTAACATTCACTAGTAAAAGTAAGAAACTTTCTGAAATATTCGACTTTCACTGACCTGATACGGGATTGTTAGCTTTCACTAGGGATTGTTAGCATTCTCTGGATTTCCAGCTTTCACTGTAACATATATACATCAATATAAAATATTATCTCTATTTTGTAGCCCCGACGAAGATAATAAAAATTATCGAAATCTTGGAGTAGCTAAAAATAATTTTTACTTATTATGCCCACATCAGGACCCATACCCCAA
>MU182146.1:32158-47001 GCA_016904865.1 Pissodes strobi
TCCTTGAAAATAGTCATTATGTATCTATAGGTAATAATTATTGATGTAGATACCTTTTTCCAAATATATAGGCTCGTAACCTGCCTAAAGTGTTTAGAAGACCTTTATAGTCTATAGTTATAGTCTTTACGAAGTTAATTGAAACAGGCGCTCGCCGGCAACTGAGAACAGACTATGTCGACATGAAATTAAGAGTCCCAACTTTTTCAATTGACTTCGTAAAGACTATACTTACGTCTAGACTAGGTTAGTCGATTGTTTATCTTATCCTTCGTATTTTTGAATCCTACATAAATATTTGTTTTATCATTCAAATTTTGAATCTCGAGTGTGCGTGTCGTTCTGTAACTTGTGATTTATTGTGTTTTGGTTCTATCAGTGCTTTGTTTTATTGTTTTTGTATCAATATGGGGAAAAAAGCAACCTGATTCGAAAAACAGTAGTATTTGTCAAAAAATGTTGATCGCTAGAAGATCAAGAGAACAAAAGAAGTCAGCAAAAATAATGACAGTTGAAAATCGGCCATTTACCAAGTTTGACAGCCTGTAAACTCTAAACGGCTAAAGATAGAGCAAAATGGTTTGTACTTTCCTATCTTGGTTTTTCATAAGCTATTGTTTAACACTAACTTTTTATTTAACCACAGGTAAATTTAACCTCTGGGTAAATAAATACAAAGTTAGCGTTAAACGATAGCTTATGAAAAATCGAGATAGAACGGTGCAAATCATTTTGCTCTATCTTTACCCGTTTAGATTGTACAGGATTATCCAACGAGGACTAGACAAGGCGAATATTTGACTTTCCCTGTACTTTTACAAAAAAAAACTGAAATAGTCATCTTATGTAATTTTCTCCTGCGAATTCGGATATGTTCAGCAAAACACAATTGAACATCAAATAAAAGTGCTAGGGGTTACTTTGATATATTTTTAAACGGGATGCCATGTATATTATGCCATATTTGGATTGTACGAAAACGTCTAGACATATCTCATGAATAATGTCCTATACCTATCTCTAACGGTTTTTGAAATATTAACAGTTGAAAATCGACCATATACCAAGTTTGACAGCTTGTAAAATCTAAAGGGCTTAAGATAGAACAAAACGGTTTGCACTTTCCGATATTGGTTTTTCATAAGCTATCGTATGACACTAACTTTAGATTTAACCAGATGTTAAAAAATCACGGATAAATTTAACCTCTGGTTAAATAAAAAGTTAGTGTTATACGAGAGCTTATGAAAAACCAATTTTGTTCTATCTATAGCCGTTTAGATTTTACAAGCTGTCAAACTTGGTAATTGGTCGATTTTCAACTGTCAATATTTCAAAAACCGTTAGAGATAGGTATAAGACATTATTCATGAAATATGTCTAGACTTATTCGCACAATCCAAATATGCAATAATATACATGGCATCCCATTAAAAAAAATAGTGGGCTTTAGTTCAATTGGTTTTTGCTGAACATATCCGAATTCGCGGGAGAAAATTACATAAGATGGCTATTTCGGTTTCTTTTTAAATTACAGGGATAGTCAAAAAATCGCCTTGTTGGATAACCCTGTACAACCTGTCAAACATGGTAGTTGGCCGATTTTCAACTGTCAATATTTCGAAAAACTTGGGGGTAGATATAGGGCATTATTCACGAAATGTGTCTAGAATTTCATGCAGAATCTAAATGTGCAATAATATACATTCCATTAAAAAAACTCAACGACAGGATTTTATAAAGCACCCTGTATAATTGAAAATATTTTCACAATATTTACCACAACATATCTTACAATTTTTGTATTTAACATTTTTTGGTAATTAAGGGAGATACCTACGGGTATCTGGTCACTAATGCGCCACCTATATCTGTGAAAAGTTTGAGAAGCGGCTACAATATCATTTAGAACAGTCTACAAAATAAATAATAATCCCAAATATTATATTTCTGAAAACTGGTTTCGTCCAGCGAGCGATTGCCCGACCGGCTCAAGGTCACGTTGTAAACAACAGACTCACACCACGTGGCCTCGCGCCCCTGCCAGCTTTTACCAGAAGAAATAATTCTAAATAAATTCATGTGTTTGAGCGACAAGGGGGCGTGTCGAATCAGTGATTTTGTCTCAAAATCTTTATTCCAGGATTATGGACAAACTACTTGATCGAATTTTTTTTTTCTTTTATCAATATGTCTAAATTATGATCCACTAGGGTCGTACAGACTTATTTTTTTTGTTATTTTTTTCTCCTAATATATTAAAAGCTAAAATTAAGAAATTAAATTTTTTATCACTGTACTGCCCTAGATACAGTAATTCTAAGCGAGTTTTATACTTGGCTAATTTTCTTTATTATGCATATTAACGAAGAAAATCGGGAACAAAAAAAATACTGCTGATGAATCCCCTTAAGTCAGTGCATCGTTTAACAAAAACCCAAAAAAGAAATACTTTGAAAAGTTAAATTAAATTGGTTATCTAGTACATTACTCCAGAGACATGTAAAACAGATATGAAACAATGCATAAAATACCAAACAAATTTCAAGTCAGGTTTATAAAAAAAAAAAAAATTCTATAGAATCTTTCAAGCCAAATTATTCAAAGCGCATATTTTGACTTAGTGTCTTTTGCTTGTAACCCGACAATGTGAAGTGTGACAAGATGGCATAAATAAGTCAAAATTGAAAAAGATTTACTTAATGTGTTTTGCTTGTAGCCCGACGATGACGATATACATAATAAATAATACAAAATAATGTGAATACCCACCTGTTTACGAAATTTGGAAAATGCGTAATACGGACCTGAAATTTCCATTTTAAAAATGGCCGAGGCTAAAGGAATTTGTCTAAAAGACATCAAAGATGCCGCCTTTGAGAGAATATTGTGATTGTTTATTCTTCTGTGGCATTGTTATCCATTATTATTTGAAACGTGGATATCTAAGATAATAATGAATTTAGGAATAACGTATGGGGAATAAAATATGTTCAAAATTGACTGGAAAATCAAAATAAATACTTATATGAAAATATAACTAATATTCTCCAGAGCTTTGTGTGCGACCCTGTGAATGTACAGTTTATTATAATTATACAGATTTTTAAAAGACTTAACATTTTCATATAAGTCATTTATTGTTAACCCATGTATATTTCGAAATAGTCGACAGGTCTGGTAATTTTTTCAATTGGGCCCTAGTAGATATACTCCGATGTAGTAATGCTGCGACTATACAACATAGCTATTCCATAAAAAGTTAGGCCAATGTGACATTAATTTGATGATATATTTAAACAAATTTGGTTCTCATTCTGTATTGCGAGATAGGGCTTAATTCGCATGAGTTACGATCCCTCGACCATGTATTTATAATACATCGAGAGGCACACATTTTCACATGATCTGATAATTCGTGATTAATTTGCTGATCCTTGTTGTTATTCATCGAAGCATTATGGGCATATTAGGTTATCTGATAATAATGCAGGTAAGTTTACTGAACTAAGATTGTAATTGCCCAGGCGTTTTTGTGCCACGCTGCGCCGTTTATTTGAAATTTAAAATGGATAAATCCCCATAAGTGAAAGTTATCAGATTAATGTTATCAAAAGCTTGAAGTTATAAAAGGTTCCCCAACCGGCATTATGTTTTGAAAATAATTTTGTTTAAATGTCCTTCCAGACTTCGTCTAGTTTCGTGAATTCCGTAGGCTCAATTGTGAACTACTTTTTGGCACATAGAATGTGGAATGTTTTCAATGGTGCGTTGAATGTTTCGTTTAAGGTCTTCAATTGTTCAGGCTTATTTCTGTAAACTAGAGATTTTACATAACCCCACAGAAAATAGTCCAAAGGTGTAAGGTCGCATGACTTTGGTGGCCATTTTACATCAGCACTTCTCGAAATCACGTGTCCAGGAAACTTTTCGTGCAATAAAGTAATTGTTTCAGTAACAGTGTGGACAGTGGTACCATCTTATTGAAAAGAAAATAGTGTTTAGGTCCATATTTGTCAGTTTAGGCCACATATATTTTGTTATCATATTGCCATAACATTCACCATTAACAGTAACACGGTTTCCAATACCTTGAGCTCAAAAACTACAATATGCTCTTATTTTTCAGGACTAAGGGACAGCTCATGGATGGTTTTCCTTTCCTCAGCCCAGATCCTCCAGTTCGGCTTACTTACAACCAACTTGCAGTTGCTCTAAAGACCGGTTGACGAAATTTCGACACATATGATGATCAGCTGGATTAAATTGTTGAGTTATTTGAATTTTATATGCCTTCAGGTGCGGATCGTGATGCTAATTTTTCCAAGTATTCGTCCGTGAAAGGTTTACTTCTTAAGAGCGATGTGGAATTGATAGGTTGGGATTACCTCTTACATTCTGGTTTACAGCAACAATATTTCCTGTGATCGGGCAACCCGACGAAGCACAGAGCTTAACTTATCTGCAACTGATTCACTTCGTTCACACTTTTCGACAAGACGTTAAATAGACCGTTCCGTTGGTCGTATATTGACCATAAATTTCTCGCATTACTCAATATGTCTGGCGAACCGAACACTCATTTTGACAGTAAAAACAAATAATTTCTACTGGCTGTTGAATAATTATGTACTTCTTCATGTTTAATTGCCCACTACTGTTGGATACAGCTGATGACGTTTGATCTTGACATTTCAAATAGCTATTACATTTAAAAGTTCTGACGCCCTTATTGGAAAACCCTTTATTTGTAAAATCAGTCGAAGTGTTCTTAGTTATCTAAAGATCTTTATACCGCTGCTTCATGAATGTCGGAAAGTTTTCCTTTTTGTGATATTTTATCACACCATTTATTTTCTAGAAAATTTTGTTTTGTGATAGCCTATTTTATATACTAGTAGTAGATGACAAGAGCGTCATTATTCTTTTTAAGATATGAATTTAAATTTAGGGATGGACAGGTAGCAGTTTTTTTTAAGAAAGAACACCTCAAAATCGTTACTGTTTTTTCTTTAGAAGAATGGCTGAGTCGAGGATTTTAGATGGAACCTTGCATATTTTTCTGCATAGTTTCATAAATTTCACAATTTTATTTTTAACGACATACCATTATTTTTAAAATGGGGTGCACATAGTACGTTCATTTAAAATTCAATATGGGCACAGTCTGTAATTTTTTATTAAACAACGCAGCAAAACTACAAATAAAACGAGGTTGCTTCTTGTTTTTCTGTTGTAATTGTTCAAATATTACTTATGTGTTAAATGTAAACAACTTTAAACTTTTGTTTAATGGGTTAATTTTGACTTCATTTTTCCACAACATTTTAGATACAAAAAATTTATACTACTAAAAAGCATATTTAATTGCATAATGTGAAATACACAACTGACATTTTTGAAGCAGAAAGTCTGAATTTCAGAAAATACACATATCTTAGGTGTGAGTAAAATTAAATTATTATTAACGTTGACAAATACAGCGGCAGCTCTGTATAATTACAATCCTCTCTATCATTATGGTTCATCTTTCTGTATGTATTGTACTCAGGTTCGAATTTATAGTAGGCCTTTGAAGATCCCTTACCCATGATACAGCAAATACAAGATATGATCGATCGCTGTCTAAAACTCGTCCGCCGTGTGCATGACGTCATTGGTGACTGATTTTAAATTCAAGCGTATGACGGCATTATATTTCCTACTTTATTAAACCTCATTTTAACAATATTATCTCGATACCTGACCCAAAAGTTTAAAGATAATTTCATAAGAATGTTACATATGTAAATTTTAACGCTATTACTAATTTTAGGCCCATATATATTTATATATATTTTAAAATATTTAATTAAAATCGGACATTTAAGGAAAGCACATGAAAAGCGAAAGAGCTTTTTCTCATAAGAATCCTATTTTCGGCTTACCGATTTCGGGTGTTTTAAATTTGATACTTTATACTTTATAAAGATATTATAACCGTTTTATTAAACTGAACTATATAATATTTATAGTAACGAATAAGAAATGTATAATCCTACACTAGATTTACTTTTAGCTCAATACATACAATTTATTCTGTATGTACTTTAAACCAAAAATATTGCAGTTTCATATATTATGTAATTAATTAGTAATATAGTAATCTGTATTTTTAGTGTTTCTCTCTAACTTATTATTGTTTGTTAATACATATCAAGAGAATAACACTGTATTATGACATAAAACGTAGTATAAGTAAACTTATATATCTCACCAGAAAGCAGAAAGAATGCTAATAATACCTATTTATTTATTTATTTTTAAATAGTTTATTTAAGGATCATAATTTACAATAATTTATAGTCATATAGGTATTCATACAATTTGATCATGTCTATATCAATAAATGTTACTGTATATGGTAATTATTATCAATACTTGACGACTGGTAAGTTCATAGTCAATACATCTAGTATTGGTATCGGAGGCCACACTTTAGTTCTAAAGACAATCAATGTAAAACGAAGTAATTATCTATGAAAAGTGTAATTTTAGTGTTTCAAATCTGGCTAGTAACACTTCTCTTTTAAATTTTCCCCGAACTTCCGAACAGTTCAAACCGAAAGTCTCTTTCGAAACTGTCTTCTTCGAAATGCCTCGAACACACCCTAGCATTATTCACATTAAAATTGTCTTAAAACATCCTCGGGGGGAAACTGGAAATGCCTAAAATGTTCTTCGCTTTTGTGCAGCCCTTCGCTTGATTATTCAGTTTATCAGTTTGTACACAGCCACAACGCAACGCATTATTTACCACGTAATATTTGACGAGCTGTTCGGAATTAAACCTTGATAATAACAAAATCAGATTAAATCAAACTTATATATCAATTAAAAACTACTTCAAAAACTCTGAAAACCGTCATTTGTAATCAAAACAGCTGTAAACAACATTAAAATAGCATAAGTTAAGTGGGCTGCCGCCAAAATAAGACCTGTGACGTAGTCGACAATCGACAAAGCCTGCCCACATGCGCAATGTCATATCTTCTTTTTTTCTTTGTATCATATCCCTTACCTCTCGAGGAAGCCATAAGCGTTTAAAGCTGACATATTCAATTTGTCACATGATTATCAAAAATAGGAGATATCAGAATACCGTTTATTTCTCGTTACTCTCGGCAGTTCTCGACGATCTCAGGAATTCGTGGAATTTACCCATATCTTTACGGTCCAACGAATTGCTTACAAGCGTTCCGAGGGTTTAGGGGTTAGATGCGCGTGATACGGCGGCTCGGGTTCGATTCCCATCAGTGGTGACACTTTTTTTAATTATTTTTTAAGGTTATATCAGTAAAAAAAATTCTTCATTTTGGGCATGCCTTGGGTTAGTTGGTTAGTTTTTGTTAGTTCGTGTTGGTCATGCGTGAGGAGTGAAATATTAGACATTCTAAAATAGCAAACAAACTAAGTTCCGGAGATCGTCGAGTACAGCCGAGAGTAACGAGTAATAAACGGTATCCTGGAGATATCAAGGGATGACTAAAAGCGACCCTCAATAAACGTACTTATTTTAGGTGCAATAAACGTTTTCTTCTAAATGAATGTATTTGATAGACAAGTAAGTTATTATAATTCACGTTTATTATACTATATGTTTGCTGGTTTGTTACCAATATCGAAATCATTATGCTGCTTATTGTACCTATATTAGTTATTTACCAAACTGACCCAAACTACCCCTTTTAAGTCATTTATTACATGTACAGGGTGTCCCAAATTCGAGCCTCATCATTGGGATCTCGGAAACTAGAAGAGATACGAGGTCGGTTAAATGGAGGCAAAGTTGCGTAGTTTGATGCTGTTCAAAATGCCACCTTACAAGTTTAAAAATTCCGAATGCTTCTGAAGATATTTGGAAAAAACCGAATATTCGCTATTTAATTTTTATTTTTTTATGACCATATTTGAATAGATATAACAAAATAAATTTCACATTTTCGTTGCTACTTTTTCTGTTCTTCAAGATGGTGTTATCAGATTTTCAAGCCGACGTTACGTGTTTGAGCTGCCATCATTTTTTTAAATACGGACCTGAATTTTTTATTACGGATTTTAAGAGCTTCCAAGATCCCAAAACCAATGATGTATCGCACTTATTCAAAAAATTCATATTATTGACATTTTCCATAAGAACTCATGTGTTAGAGACAGGCAGAAAATAGATTTTTAATAGGATTAAAAACGAAAACCTTTTTTTACGCATTAACGCTTTGCATAAAGAAAACTTAAAACTAACATTAGAAGTGGTTAATAAATAATATAATTATTAACCCTCGAACCATAGGCTTTAGGCCATATTTTTAGCAATTTACCCAGGTAAATAGTTGTGTGGGATTAGATTTGGAACAAATAATAAATTTAACATTCTCATTGTTGTATCGCACTTATTCGAAAAAATCATTTTAATGATTTCCTGGTAAGAACTTACCAAAAATCTGTTTCCGGTCTTCCTCTAACACATAAGTTCTTATGAAAAATGCCATTAATATGAATTTTTCGAATAAGTGCCATACATCATTGATTCTGGGACCTTAGAAGCTTTCAAAGCGCGTAATAAAAAATCCAGGGCAGTATCTAAAAAAACTAAGTTGATGATGGCAGCTCAAGGACAAAATGTCGGTTTGAAAATCCGATAAAACCATCTAGTTATATCTATTCAAATAAAGTCATAAAAAAATAAAAATGAGATCGCGAATATACGTTTCACAAATCTTCGGAAGTGTTCGGAATGTTTAAACTTGTAAGGTGGCATTTTGATCAGCATCAAATCGCGCAACTTTGCCTCCATTTAACCGACCTCGTATCTCTTCTAGTTCCCGAGATCCCAATGATGAGGTTCGAATTTGGGACACCCTGTCAGTGTTATTAATTATAAACGGACACCCCCTCAACTTGGTTATTTTTAAAGATGGAGAAATACTTTTTTTAATGACTTGTAGGTGTTTTTTATTAGCCTTTCAGAGATAACGTGCGGACTACGAGTCCGCATGACGAGTTATTTGCCGATCATTTAGGACTAATTTCGATATCGACTGTCGCGCGCTCCCTAGCCTCATATTTGGGGGTACCTTATTTAGTGTAGCCGTGGCAGTTGTCTAGAGTGTCAGGTTTTTTCGTTATGTCGAGTTGCGGATCGTGAGTCCGCACGTTATACAAGTTGTAAAAAATATTCAGGTAAGCTTAAATTTTAAAATGTTATATTTCTATGATACAAAATTTGTTTCTAATTTAAAATGATTATGAGTTGAATGTAGGTTGGTGTATATTATTATAATATACAGTTTGGGATGGTTGGCATTTTTATTTTCTTGATGTAAGCTTTTTTACAGATTTTTTTTTGAATATGAGTTATGAAAAAGAACAGGATTATCTTGAAAACCCTTATATAGAATTTCTTTCCAGTTCTGAACCAGATGTTGAACCAGACGACGACGATGCTAGTTTGGAAGGAGATTTCGAAAAAGACAGGACGATAACACCCACATAAAGGAAGATATCGAAGAAGAAACAGACGAAATTCCAGATGTGATCGATGTTCCGCACAGAGTGCCACAATTCATTGGTAAAGATGGGAGAACTAAAGGGAGAAATGTCGCTTTCTAAATAACCACATCACAACATCAACTAGGATGAGAATAAAATAAATTTGCCATATTGAAATCCAAATAATTAATCCAGCCCCTAATCTATAGTCTGGTCGTCGAGGTCGTTGCTATTACTGTAATAGGCAAAAAAATTGACCAACCAAATATGCCTGCCAAAAATGCCATAAATTTGTATGCCTAGAACACACAAAATGCCTTTGCCTACAGGATGGTATTTCCGACGAAAGCAGCGAAGACTGATTTTTTTATATTCACTTGTGTATCTATCGTAGGTAACTGAAACGTTTTTTTTTCTTCTAAGAGTTTATTTTGTTTCCTAGAAATAGTAATATTATTTTGTTATAAATTGTTTTTTTGTCTTTTGTAGTATCCAAAATTATTTTTTTTTTACTTTTATTTGTAAAATGTGAATTTAAAATCAAAATGTAATAACATATAGTTTCAAATATTTCCTTTGTTTATTTTTATTGGGTATTAAAAATGTTTATAAGTTTCCAAGCGCTTTTTTCGAAAATATTAGTTTTTTTCTAATTTCCAGAAATTTGGATTCTACTTAAAACTCTAAGAATATTTTATATATGATGTTATATCGATACTTTGGCTACTTTTCACCTTGGTAACAAGAAGGCCATTTCAAATATAGTAAAATGAATTTCCCATTCCTATCTTGATTTTTCAAGAGCTATGGTGCTAAGTGATGGTACCTACCGAGGTATCAGATTAGGTACCCATGGTACCGCCTGCCAGTTAGTACCGTCAGATAGCTTATAATAAGTTAAAATAGGATTGTGAAATTCAATTTACTCCATCTCTAATGATTTTCTTGCTACCAAGGTGAAAAGTATCCAAAGTACCCATTTTCAACTGTGTAGTTGTGAAACTACTAACTCTAAAGGTATAACATCATACATAAAATATGCCTAGAATTTTAAGTAGAATCCAAAAATGCAATAATATACAGGGAGTTCCATTTAAAAAATATAAATTTATATTGGCGTTTGCTTATGGGTTAGTTTGGGTTATGAAAATATTATACAGGTGGTATAATATTTTTATAGCTAATGAAACAATTAAGATGATTACCTTCCTTCCTCATATCCTCATATATTGACACCCCCCTCTCCCTACAGGGGTTACTTGAAGAATAATCAAAATGTGATACATACAAAAGTTTTAGGGTTTTTCGTAAATTTTAAGAATTCGTCGGAAGAAAAAACAATTGAATAACGGAAATGCCAAATTTTTTAATATTTTGGATTTTCATATTTTGAACACCCTATATATTGTTGCATATTTTGAAATACCACAATTTTATGATTCCAAAATATATAGTTTGCCTATGTTAGGTTAAGACGTTTTCAATATATTACGTCCTAAGCTTCGCTATAATTTTACTGAGTAAATCAATATAGCCATGAATTGTGTTGATAAGATGTTTTAATTGACCAAGACTGAAAACAAAATTAATAAATGACAATAAACAATAATAACAACAATAAACAACACATTAACTAAATATATATAAATTTTAACGATTTTTTGACTGGTGTTTACAGCTGTTCAATGTGGCTGCCGTTTATATCAATGCAATTTCTATAATCAGATTCAATGTAGTGGGGCCCCATCTTGATGCCATTTTATGTTATCGGATTGTCTCACTAGTAATTGTTCAAGCAAATTTTCCACATCATTTTGCAATATATTGAGATATCGTTCTCCCGTTAAAGACGCACTGCAAAAAATTGGACCAATTATTTTATTATTCGAGATGCCGCACCACACATGTAGAGTGTCTACCATGAAATTTTATTTCTCCGACATTTCGAGCGTTATGAGTCGCACAAAGTCGAACATTTTTCCTATTATAGAGGCCTGTAGTGATGAGGGTGCATTCATCAGACCAAAATATTTTTCAAAAAAGTGTTTTTCTTCAAACGTCAGTAAATCCGTCATTACTCGACTGTGTAGGCGGCCGTGAAGTTTCGTTTTTCCTCCGCCGGAGCTTTACTTTTCACTTTTCCGCCAGCGGAGGTAAAAGTGTTGTCATAGCAACATAGATACAATACAAACAGACAACAAAATAAGCGTCAACAACTCAAGATTACAATTTGTATTTATCACTCAATTGTCGACTGCATTTCTAAAAATCACTAATTAGGAACAAATTGGTTATTATTTAATCGAACTTACTCAATAACTGCTTATCAATACGGAATTAAAACGCAATCGGAAACGCAATCTTAAAAAATAATTATTGTTGA
This sequence comes from Pissodes strobi, assembly GCA_016904865.1. Taxonomy (NCBI): domain Eukaryota; kingdom Metazoa; phylum Arthropoda; class Insecta; order Coleoptera; family Curculionidae; genus Pissodes; species Pissodes strobi. Next base: position 44,070 of record MU182146.1, read on the forward strand.
CAGTGTCCACGGACAGCTTTATGTTACATTATATTCACCGACACCGGCCTAAGCAAGGCCACCTACGACCATGGTCTAAGCCGCCTTGCGAACCCATTTATCTTTAATAATAATTAGATATTATTACTATTAAAAAGTGATGTTTTTGCATTAATTTGTCGACATTTGAAGAAAAAACAGCATATTTTATTTGGAGGAAAAGTTACTTTTCATGGCTTGCTCTCTATTACCAGCCTCACTCCGCTCGGCTGTTAAACACGAGCGCGCCATGAAAAGTATCACTTTTCCTCCATATAAAATAATATACTATTTCTTACTCTTTTAATAGAGTAACATTTCCTGACAAAATATCACACGTCCATATTTATGATTTTCTGTTAACTTCTGATGGTAATATTTTGTAGGGATAACAGTTATTCTTTTCTAAGGTTGAATGAATATTCTTTGCCGATTTATAAAAAAATGTTTTGTTGCAGCGGCTATGGATTCGACTCTTCTAAAAATAAAACAATTACTTGTTCGTTCAACATTTTTGATGTGTAAAAATCTTACACGGCGATATGAGGGTAAATCTCGGCAAATGGGACGGAAATGTGGGGAAGGAATGTGTAAACCGATGTGACATTATAACCCGTGCGCATTGAGGAGCAAGCTAATCCAGGACGGCCGCGATTGCAACGACTCAAATGGCGCTTCTAAAAAGCTAGCCACTAGGACGGTATTAGATTTTCATTATATTATATTCGCAATGTATTTGGATCCATAGCACAGCTAATTTGTAATAGACGGTTGAATTTAAAATGATTTTTTGCTTCAAAATCCACGAAAAACTCGTCCGAAGCCACGGCTATCGTCCTAAATTTCGGATTTTTATACATTTTTGCTATTTAAAATCGTTTTTAAACGGATTTTAGACGATAAAAAAGCATATTTTAAATTAAACGAACTGTCAAAAGCATTATTCAGATGACGTTTAAAGCAAAATTGAGTCATGGCCCTCTTCTAAAATTTGCATAATTTGGTTATTGACTTTCCCAAATCAAAGGATGCCGCCCCAAGATGACTAGCTGGTAGTGAATAAGCTGTGTCCATAGGTTGATGTTATTGCTGGTGGCATTATATTTTCGTGTCAAATTTGTGCAGTGAATTATTCCACTCCGATTGATGCTGCCAGTAAGCATTATTATAGAATCCTAACTAATTATTGTAAATGCGAATAACTAATATATTATAAATGCGAATGTGCTTATTAGTTTGTTTCCTACGCTTTCATGCATAAACTACTCAACTGACCATCATGAAATTTTTTACAGATTTTCAAGAGTATTAGCTTTTACCCGCGGCTTTCCTTGCGTTGATGTTTACGGTTACTTTTAATCCTATTTTCCATACTTAAACTACTTATCCGGTCATCATTAAATTATGTACAGATATCTTCAGGAGTCTAGCAAAGGGCATAGGTCAATTTTAGCTTTTATTCGCGGCTTCACTCCCGTTGATTTTCATGGTTAGTTTTAATCCTATTTTTATTTTCTTGAGGTTATATTTGTAAAAAGATTTTCCTTGATTTTAGGCATGCCTTGAGTTAGTTTTGGTTAGTTTTTGATCGTTGCGCCCTTAGCGAGCGGAGGGCTATGCGTGATGTGTAATATTATACATTCTAATGCAAACGTTACAAATGTAACATTATGATGTGAAAATGTTTTGCAGGCTGTCTGTAACTGTTAGTGTAAAACGTACTCTTTCTAATGCCAGAATATAGGCAACCAATTCCAAGTAAGCGATTGCCTATATTCAGTCGTCACGCGGCCTAAGGTGGCATTAGATTTTCACGTCGATGATGTCGACACATCAGTGTCTCGAGTACTAGCATTCACTCAATTTTACTTAAATATATTCCGCGCCGGAACTGCTCTTAAAGGGAACATTCACCGATACTCTGCTCTCGCTACCACCGTATTGTTATTATTTTTATAAAATATTTGAAGAATATCACATTTCTCTTCATCTGTATAAGGCATTTTTTCAATCTGTGGGATCAAAACTTCACCTTGCCTCAAACAAATGAAAAATGTATCATGTCAACAAAATTCGTGGATATTTTTAATTACTTGTATCACGAAGTTTAGGACGGAATATATTAAAACCGATATTGAGTCGGCCTTTACTTGGTGGAAATTCGTAATAGCTTATGTAAAATGATTAGTAAAATAACTTTTTACTTCGTTTCCACTCTATATTCTATTAAACACTTGTTTCGCTAGCACTGTAGCTTCGTCAGAAATATTATTGAAAAGCGTCATGACAAGATTGCTGCTTGTGCCTAGGTCTGGTTGATCGTCCTGTAGAATAGTAGCTTAACAATAAAAATCAATGTCATACGAAAAGCCGGTTACCCCACTTAGAACGAAAACTTCATAATTCATCAGGTTTTTAGGATTATATTGTTTGAGACCTGACCGAGCTTTCGTTGATAATATTGCTTCATCTACGGCCATATGCTCTTCCTTAGGAACAATAAGAAGTCGCTCACGATTTTTTTTTGTAGAAATGGGCCTATTTTGAAAAGCTTATCACAAGCTGGTTGCCTATAAGGAACCTGCAAACTTATCATTAAAATGAAGAAATCGTTTTATTTCTTCTAAACAAATGCAGGTCATGGCTCTAAAAAAAATGGGATCTCCAGTGAATTATTCGAATAGCTACGAGTTGATGGAAGCTGAATAATTAACATGCATAAACAAATATTGCAGAAAAATCGTAGCTCCACCTTAGCAAGGTTGGGCGGTTTTTCAGGTCTAGCCTGTAACCCAGGTAGGTATAACTTATATTATTTATAACCTGACGTTGACTGTAGATTTATGTTAGAAGCCAGATTATTTGAAAGCTCATTATTCTGAAGATTTTGGAGTTTGTTCCAATATATAAATAT
>MU182146.1:47101-59466 GCA_016904865.1 Pissodes strobi
ATATATATGTTAGTTTGTAGGTTTTCACGGATGGTGGAAAATATATAAACAGTATTCCGGGTGTCAATCCGCTCGTCTTGAAATTCTTCAACTTCACGACGTTTCGCCAGAATCGCATTTGGCATTTTCAAGTGTTGCTCGCTCCGCTTCTGGGCTCGAACTGTCTGCTTTTATAGGCTGGCGTCTGCGCAGATTGTACACGGACTAGACTCCGCCTCCGTTGGTTCCATTTTTCTTCCTTCGGCAATGTTCTGGTTTGTTTGTTGAGTGGAGCCCGATTGATTTTCTTGAGTAGTAGCCCGTGTACTAAAAACAAGCCGACCACCATGACCAAATTTAAAGCCTCTGGAAATCTATGCCCTAAAAAACCTTAAGAGCTGCTCATACAATTAAACATAAGTTTCTACTGCATCAGTACGTACAATATAACTTGCCTTTATAAAAATATTAATTCTACAGCAAAATATGCAAAAATAACAACAAAACTTTTTAAGAAATATCCATGAAGCAGGCTCACACAAGTCAGCGGTCAATTGTTAACTAATGATGAATGAAATTTGTGCAGATGGGCAATCTGAAGGGATAGGCAATATTATTTGCATCTACGTAGCAGCTTACACAATTTATCCATACACTTCCTCGTGATTACAGCGACCCAAGTGGCGGTTTAAAAACTTGCCAAGTGAATGAAATATCTTACTGCTGTTTCCCGATGGGATTTAAGTAGAACTAGGTACTACCTGTGAATCGTCATTAGAAAATGGGTCGTTAGAAAAGATATAAGATCCGATAGTCGTACTGATTTAATTTTTTTTTTCTTGATTTTGGGCATGCCTTGGGTTTGTTTCATCTGGTTGTTTTCCCGAAGCGAGCGGAGGGCCATGAGTGAAGTGAAATATTAGTTTAGTGACAAAAAATGGGTTAAGAGCCGATTTATAGTGGATATACAACAACTTGCATGTGTTTCCGCGAATATATTCCACTGCCCACCATTCAAACCATATTACAACATTGATAACCTACGTGCCGATGATTGCTGAAGTATGGATAAATTGTGTACGGTCCTACGTAGATGTAGCTGGCAATATTAGGCTTAGAAGAAGCGAGCATGCCAAATATGTGACAATTTGAAATAAAGTCTTAGAATGCAGGGAGACCTAGAAAAAATATGCTTTTCTCCTGTGCCAGATATGGCATAGTATGCGGTAAGCTGGTTACAATCAAAAGTAAAGAGCTAAATGCTACATATAAATCACGAATTCATTTTATTTATAATTAACACTGAGAGTTACTTAATTTTAGTATGAATGGAAATATAAGGATAACCACAATAAGTAAACGAATTCAGGATAGCATTTCTGTCTACGAGCATCTAACGTGATTCTAACATGAAGTGTGATTTCCTATAGTCTGGTTTAAGCCAATATCAAAAAACTAAATTTAAGTACGTAGGAATGTTTGCGGCTGCTTAAGTGGGATGTCAAAGATAGAGCTCTATGCAATTTTAAGTGTAATAAGATAAGTATTTATTCCGTCTATGGCCCAGGTAATCAAAAAGATAATTGAATTTTTTATTACGCATGCATCATAATCAACGATTATCGCACGCTGTAGCGTGCATAAAATGATGTTTATGGTGCGCCTACTTTTTTAAAGGTTGCTATAGAAACATTTGATCATGTCAAATGTGACAGATTAATATATTCGTCAATATATCCCTTAAATTTAATATTTAAAAGATTTTTGAGATTATGAAGCATTCGTAATAAAAAATAGCGTATGATATACGTGTATAAGAGGCCTTTAAAGCCCTTGCGACTTACAAAACACTCCGCTGCGCGTCGTGTTTTGAAATATGTCGCGCGTGCTTTAAAGGCGCTCTTATACACTTATATCATAATATACTATTAATGAAAATATTCTTGTAATTTGAGGCAGTATAAAAATTAAGTTTTTATACGACCGGGAGTAAAATATAATTTTACGGGCCCATTTGCAGACGTAAAATGTGGCTTTTATACTTGATATAAAGGGTTAACAAAAGATGATAATTACAACTTGGGAAAAACTCATTAATTACAACATGCTTATTTTCATGGCGGTTTAATCATTACGGTCGTACAAAAAATATTATTTGCACACCTGGCAGCAATCGCTTTTATGCCCTCAGCTGACTGTTTCCCCATCTGGGCGTACTTTTAACTATGTACGTAGAAGTAGCATTTTACGTCCTTGGTACAATTTTGTTTGCATTAACCATTTGCCATTTTGATAAAAAAAAATTGCCTTTATATAATTCCTTACCTATGTTGGGGTTTGGAACCTTCGGAAACATGCACTAAAACGGAGTTTTATCCACAATACCGAAAAAGAATTTTTGCACTCGACGCGCGTTTCGCTAACCCTGTTAGCATCATCAGGAGGTGATTGAAACTAAATTTAAAGCTCTACCTTACTGGCTTTTATACTAAGTATTTGCTTAATCAAGCGGAATCAAAGGGGCCAATCCTGGAAACCCACTAGACACGCTCGATCAACCAATACAATGGGCTATACGGAATAGGCCCTCTATCTGTATTTAAACTATTCTTACATTTAATAATTTCCATACTTTCATATGCGACCTATAATCTCCTATGAGTTATATTATGAATTAATTTTAAATTTTTCATTGTTATTCTATGATTATTATCAAAAGCATGTTCGGCAATACTTGATTTTTCTGTTCTACCATACTTTAAATCAGCTATGTGTTCCTTGAATCTCGTTTGTATAGATCTTCTAGTTTGCTCAACATATTTTTGGTTACAATCCATGCATCCAATTTCATATATTCCACTTCTTTCTAGTAAGTCAATTTTGTCCTTTGTACCACCTAATATTTTTAATGTTGAACTGAGTTTGGTATACTAATTTTAAACCTACTTCCTTAAAGACTTTTTGAGTCCTCTAGTATACTGAGGATTATACGGTATCGAGACATATTTTGTATTTTCGTCCTTTTCATTATTAAATCTTTCTCTGCTGAGAGGAAAGTTATCCATACAGTGTACCAAAAAATGAAAGCTGGCCATTTTCTGTTGGTCGCAGTGGAAGGAGTCATTAGGAATATATCGGTTAGTGGTACTACTTTTTCTATAAATATCAAATTCTAGTTTGTTATTATCGTTTCTAATTACTAAAGTATCCAATAAGTAAATTAAATGGTGGGGAAACGGTTGTTTAATTTGGTTACAAAATCTTCGATATTAGCTGTTTTTGTGTCGAAAATAGCGAAAATGTCATCCACAAACCTGTACCATACCATTGGAAAATATTCAAACCTCTGACTGATTTCGTTTTCAAATTTACTCATGAAAAGGATAGCTAAGAACGGCGATAAACAGTTGCCCATTGCCGTGCCTTCAAGTTGTTCGTAATAGTTATTTTTATATTGAAAATAATTTTGATCCATGCAATGTTTGGTTAAAGTTAATATAACCATGCATTTAGTATAAAAGCCAGTTGGATAGAGCTTTATATTTAGTTTTAATCATCTCCTGATGATGCTAACATGATTAGCGAAACGCGCGTCGAGTGCAATAATTCTGTTTCGGTATTGTGGAAAAACTCCATTTTAGTTAGTTAATATAATTCGTTATTTATTGTTTTTCCCTGATACAGCTTTTTGAGTAAGTTGATAAAAAATTTGGACACTTAATTCAATATCACTTTTTGTCGAATAAATTATCACAATGGTAAGTTTTCTGGCTAAATGCTCAACTTGTATAAGAATGAAGATCACGGAAGGTGAGGAAAATTCTATTTTATAGTGCCAATTTACATCAGGCATATCTAACCGCAAGAATCTTATTAAATTAAAAATAATATTTCTGCTCTGGCTGTTCTCCACAACTAGGCTTTGAGGCAAGGTTGAATAAATAGTGCGAAAATAATTAATTTACGGCGCTTGATCTTGAACTTTCTATTATGTGAGAAAACAAAATTATTTTTGCAAAATTCTAAAATAACACAAAACACTGGTAATATAATATTTTTTATCAAAAAAATATTGGAGATATAACAGTATAAATATACTGATTATGACTTTTTTCTGTTTCAGGTAAGCTTGAACATCGGTTAACGCTGAGTAAGTACAAATTATCGAAAAATTTAGCACTTAGGAAATTCTGTGGCAGACTGATGTCCGAAAGTATATAAATCTGCTGGAAATAAAATTGTACGGTATATTTTGTTGCAATATAACTAATTAAAAATATTTTAATTTTGAAAGCAACATTGATGGTTGCTTAAAATAGATACTGCTATAGAACCAAAGACCTATATAAAATAGGCAGATTTATTTATTAAATATGAAAACGCAAACGTAGTTACCCTTATTCTTTCTCTCTTATAAAATAGCATGCTAGCCGTACTATTGCTTACCGCTATTACGGCGCTGTTGCCGATGACACCTAAGAGTATGTTTGTATCATGGAAAATCGGCAGGTTCTTTTTTACAACATGATAGTAAAGTTACATTTATTAGAAAAAAGAGCACGCCAGAACATATATTTTTCACTTTAAGGTATACCGTGTAGATTATAATACTAACATATTATCATTTATAACGCAAAACCTGAATAAAAATGAGATAAAAAAAAGAAAGTGTGATACCTATTTTCCGCTAGAAACTTTATGTAAACTGGGTCCTATTTGCTTTACAAATGTTTGCATTTGTCTCTCCACCTCCATTTCACTTGCTATGCTAGTTTAGTAACCCTAACGAGGCTGAAAACCCTAAAAGAAACTGGAAAACGATCCACGTTTCGAGGAACAAATCTGCCTCCGTTGTCAAGAACGAACAAATAGATATGGAGATAAAGACAAACATTTGTAAGGTAAACATGAATCCTCCAGAACAATATAGAACATATCTACATCAATGGGCCGAGCACTATGTCACTACGTAACTACCTCATCACTTCACGTTGTTCACGAACTCAGCACCGACAAAGACGCATAGGGCACTCATCTAGAAGGAACTGGCCGCCATGTTCAAGAAAACAGGGTAGCCATTCATTTGATCCCAAATATTTCATTCAATGCGTAAGTAAATATACTCATAGTCGTACTCTGCCAACATTATTTTAGAATAATAAGTACCTATTTTAACTCTTTATCGTCTGCTATTACATGTTTAGAGCGTCGTGAATTAATAGAATCCGATGTTTCTTTGTCAAAATTATTAGATGCAATGCGATATGGAAAATTAATTAACACTTCAAATTTAGTTGTTTATATATTTCATGCTGCAGAAAAATGTCCTTAACAATAATGCTACCAAATTACTTAATATTATAAGAAAAACCTATTTCGTTGATTTTCGAAAAAAAATGCGGAATATTAAGTTTCTTTCACAATACTAATACATAAATCTGCAACTATTTTTAGACGTGTAGCAAACAATCGAGAGTGCTAATTTTCTATTGGTCCTAATGGTCCTATTCGCGTAGGTATACAGTCGCTCTTCGCTCTCACTGGTCGGCGGGATAGAGTGACGGAGATTCCGCCGTCCGTTTGTCAACGTTTTCTATTCTGTGATTTCGCTTCGTTTCGTTTTGTTTATTTGTGTACCGCTAGTTGCTTTTATTATAGAAATTAATTCAGGAGGATGTTTTCGCCCATATTCTGGGTTAGTTGGGATTAGTTTTTGTTGGTTGCGCTCCCGAAGCGAGCGGAGGGCCAAGCATGACGGGTACAAATATTTGAAGAGGAAACGTAATCAGAGATCGTGTACGCTCGATACAACAATGTTTCAGTTAGAAAAACCCAAAAAATCATTTTTCCGCATTTCTATTGAAAACTTATATATACCTTGAGACGGAAATAATAGTCAGTGACGTCAGTCACTAGTTCGAAAACAGACCAACGTGAGCGGCTTAAAGTAATATTTAATAATTAACAATAAATTTGGTATGAAATGCTCGCAAAATGCCGCTTATTCTAAATGCGGACACAGCGTTCCGGCAGAAAACGTGCACCGCTGCCAAATTCATTGTGGCCCATATACGCGCGTTACGCGAAGCATTTGAAGCAGCTGTATTTTAACAAAGGCTTAAATCGTACTGATATTTTACGACCGTAGGGCGGAGGTCGCAACGTTGCAACAGTAAACGAGCATGTACCCTGTGAGAGATCTGTTGCATAGTCGCGCTTGCGGGTTTAGGTTATCGTTTTGTTTTAACATTGAAAAGATTTCTGTTTTCCTAAATTGGGATTTTAATCATGAAAAAGTGCATGCTACATTTGCCACACATAACGTCGTACGCGTGAGAGATCATGTTAGCTTGTTTATTTAAACTCAAATTGATTGTAACGTATCGGAATCAGTTCTAATGACTAAAATAAATTGGAACTAACTGAAACTAACCGAAAGTGTATTGAACGACTATCCAAAACTAACGGAAAGCACCAAAACGGGCTAAAACGTATCGAAATAGATTTAAAATATTGAAGTAAGTTAAAACTAACCCAAATTAACCGAATTTTGGTGACTAACCAAAACTAACCAAAAACATTAAAGTTGCTTATAACGTATCGGAACCGGTTCAAATTACTAAAATAAATTGGAACTAACTGGAAGTAACCGAAATATGATTGAATGACTATCCAAAAATAACTAAAAGCACCAAAACGGGCTAAAACATATCGACATAGATTAAAAAGATTGAAGTAAGTTAAAACTTACCCAAATTAACCGAATTTAGGTGACTAACCAAAATTAACCAAAAGTAGCTAAGAGCACCTAAACGGGTAAAACATATCGAAATAGATTAAAAATATTGAACTAAGTTAAAATTAACCCAAATTAACTGAATTTTGATGACTAACTAAAACTAACCAAAACATTAAAATTGCTTATAACGTACCGGAACCGGTTCAAATGACTAAGATATATTAAAACTAACTGAACTTTACTGAGACTTGACTGAACGACTAACCAATAGTAGGTAACTAAAAGCATCAAAACGGGCTAAACCGCATCGAAATAGATTTAAAATAATGAAGTAAGTTAAAACTAACTTAAATTAACCGAATTTTGGTGACTAATCAAAAATCCTAAAATTAGTTATGTGTAACAGAACTGGTCCAAATTATTAAAATAAATTAAAATTAACTGAAATTAACCGAAAGTTGATTGAACGACTACCCAAAATGGACCATAAGTAACCAAAGGCGTCAAAAGGGGCTAAAACAAGTTGAAACTAACAATTAACCGAATTTTGGCGACTAACTAAAGTTAACCAAAAACATCAAAATTGGATATGACGTATCGGATCCGGTTCAAATAACTAAAATAAATTAAAACTAACTAAACTTAACCAAAAGATGTTGAACCAAAACTAATCAGGAGTAACCAAAATGGGCTAAGACGTATCGGAACAGATTAAGAATAAAATAAGTAACTAACCCAAATTAACCGAATTTTTGCGACGACCTACATTATTAACCAAAAACGTTTAAATTGTTTTAACGTATCCGAACCGGTTCAAATAACTAACATAAATTAAAACTAACTGAAATTAGCCGAAAGTGAACGACTAACCAAAAGTAACCAAAAGCACCAAAATGGGCTAAAACATATCAGAAAAGTTTAAAGATATTAAGCTTATAAGGTGAAACGAACTTGAATTAACCGAATTTTGCCGACTAACTAAAATTAACCATAACGTATCGGAACCGGTTCAAATTACTAATATAATTTAAAACTAACTAAAGCTAACCGAAAGCTGATTGAATGACTAACCAAAACTAATCACAAGTAACCAAAAGCACCAAAACGGGCTAAACCGTATCGGAATAGATTGCTAAAATTAAAGTAAGTTAAAACTAATCAAAACGAACTGAATTTTTGCAGCTAACCAAAACTAACCAAAAAGGGTAAATTTGATTATAACGTATCTGAGTCGGTTCAAATGACAAAGAAAAAATTGAGCGAGTCTGGTAGTAGTCGAGACACTGATGTGTAAACATATCCTATAACGAAATCGGTTGTAAAAAACGACAGCAGCACGTTGTGTTCCCGATCGGTCACCCATCCAAGTACTAACCCCGCCCGACGTTGCTTAACTTCGTGATCGGACGAGAACTGGCATTTTATACATGCTATGGCCATTGCTTGTACGTTTTAGCTTGGTCATAGAATAAAAATTAGGTTTAATAACCAAGTTTAAAATAATAAAAAATCAACGCGAACCAAGCCCCGGGTAAAAGCTAAAAGTGTCCTATGTTCTTTACTATACTCTTGAAAATATCTGTACAAAATTTCATGATGATCGGAACAGTTTATGCGTGAAAGCTTAAGAAACAAACAAACAAACACATTCGCATCTGTAATATTAGTTAGCATTATTTTATAATACTTACTGGCAGCTTCGGAGTGGATTAATTCACTGCACAAATTCGACACGATAATCTAATGCCATCAGGAATAACATCAATATATGGACACAGCTTATTTACCTAGTAATCGTGGGCCGACATCCTTAAATTTGGAAAAGTCAATAACCAAATTTTGAAAATTTTAGAAGAGGGCTATGACTCAATAGTGTTTTAAACGTCTGGGCATCTGAATAATACTTTTGACAGTTCGTTTAATTTAAAATAGTAATATGCTCTTTTATCATATAAAATCCGTTTAAAAACGATTTTAAATGACATACTTGAATAAAAATCCGAAAATTCGGACTTTTTAGGACGATAGCCGTGGCTTCTGACGAATTTGTCGTGGATTTTGAAGCGAAAATTCATTTTAAATTCAACCGTCCATTAAAAATAAGCTGTGCTATGGATCCAAATGCACTGCGAATATAATAATTAATAAATAATAATTTTGACTGTTCGTTTAATTTAAAATATGCTTTTTTATCATCTAAAATCCATTTAAAATGAATTTAAATGACAAATTGTATATAATACCACCCTAGCGGCTAGAATCGGTTTACAAATTTTCGTCCCATTTGCCGAGATTTACCCTCATACTGCCGCGTAAGATGTTTACACATCAAAAAGTTGGAACTAACGGAAAGTTGTTTGAACGACTAACCAAAAGTGACTAGAAATAGCCAAAACGGGCTAAAAGTAATCAGAACAGGTTAAAAATATTACAGTAACGTTATGGCTAATTATATATTAATAGATTTGCTTAATTTTTTCTTTTTCATATCTGCATATTTTTGATGTGTAAACATCTTACGCGGCGGTATGAGGGTAAATCTCGGCAAATGGGACGGAAATGTGTAAAGCGATTGTAACATTATAAGCCGTCGGATTGAGGAGCAAACTAATCCAGGACGTCCGTGAAGGATTTTTATACAACTTTGCCATTTAATATCGGTTTTAAACGGAGTTTGGACGATATAAAAGCATATTTTAAATTAAACGAACCGTCAAAAGTATTATTCAGATGCCCAGACTTTTAAATCAATATTCAGTAATGGCCCTCTTCTATAATTCTCCTTCTATACATAAGTTTGTTTTTAATGGACGGTTGAATTTAATATGAATTTTCGCTTCAAAACCCACTACAAATTCGTCCTAAGAAGGTCCGAATTTTCGGATTTTTATACAATTGTGTCATCTAAAATCGTTTTTAATCGGATTTTAGATGATAAAAAAGCCTATTATTATTTTAAATTAAACGAACTGTCAAAAGAATTATTCAGATACCCAGACAGTTAAAATATTATTGAGTCATAGTCCTCTTCTAAAATATGCAAAATTTGATTATTGACTTTCCCAAATCCAAGGATGTCGGCCCAAGATGAGTAGCTGGTAAAAAATAAGCTTTGTAGATATTCGTGTCGAAAGTATGCAGTGAATTAATCCACAGTAGAGTGCTCTAGGCGGCCTCAATTCTCCCCCCTCCATTTTTTTGCGCCTCACCCCCCTCCGGTGATTGAGATAGATCCCGCTCACTTGATCTTAAGTTTATTCGACCCTGAATGATATTGACCTAATTTCGCCTTGAATGTCCTTGACATTTGACCTTGAACGTCCTTGAGTTTTTGTTGAAGGTCGCGCATATGACCTTGAGATTGCTTTAAGCGTGTATGACCTTGAACGTCCTTGGGACTGTTTTGTGGTGTCTTTTACCTTGAATCACATTGGGATAATTTGATCTTGAACGCCCTTGAGTTTTTGATGTGTAAACATCCTACGCGGCGGTATGAGGGTAAATCTCGGCAAATGGGACGGAAATGTGTAAACCGATTCTAGCCGCTAGGACAGTACTATATACAATTTTGCCATTTAAAATTGTTTTAAACGGATTTTAGCCGATAAAAAATCATATTTAAAATTAAACGAACAGTCAAAAGTATTATTTTTATTATATTATATTCGCGGTGTATTTGGATCCATATCACAGCTTATTTTTAATAGACGGTTGAATTTAAATTGATTTTCGCTTCAAAATCCGCGACAAATTCGTCCGAAGCCAGGGCGATCGTCCTAAAAAGTCCGAATTTTCGGATTTTTATAAAATTTTTCCATTTAAAATCGTTTTTAAACGGATTTTAGACGATAGAAAAGCATATTATTATTTTAAATTATACGAACTGTCAAAAGTATTATTCAGATGCCCAGACGTTTAAAACAGTAAAATTTGAAAAACTGATTATTGACTGTCCCAAATCAAAGGATGTCGGCCCAAGATTATAAGGTAAATATGCTGTGTCCATATGTTGATGTTATTCCTGGTGGAATTAGATTTTCGTGTCGAATTTGTGCAGTGAATTAATCCACTCCGAAGCTGCCAGTAAGAATTATTAAAGAATGCTAACTAATATTATAAATGCGAATGTTTTTGTTTTTATTCTATGAACAAGCTAAAATTTACAGGTAACTTCCATAGCACGTTGAAAATGCCAGTTCTCGTCCGATCACTGAAGTTAAGTAACGTCGGGCGTGATTAGTACTTGGATGGGTTACCGCTTGGGAACATAACTTGCTGCTGTCATTTTTTTACAACCGATGTCGTTATAGTATATGTTTACACATCAGTCTAACCCAAACTCGCTTAATTTTTTTTATTTATTTTTGTTTTAATTATGATAATGTTTAATATTAATGCTAAAAATGCATTTCTTTAATTACATACCTATATTATAAATACTCGTGTGTTTGTATTTTTACTTTTTTAAACTCTGCTTTTGGAAACTATATGAATTTTTCAACGCAAATCACATTTTTGCGTTTTTATTCATCATTTTCAATATCTCCCCGGTTGCATCTTTGCGAAGGACTGTGAATTTTTGTATAGTTAATTCAAAATATTAATTTGAAAAATGGAAAGAGCGAAGCTTCGACAAGTCTTGGCCCCCCTGTGAAAAAAGTGAAAATGCATTTAACTGTGGGCGAACATGCATTGGTAAAAACCGTGTATGTTTGCTTGTTAAACGAAGCTATTGATAACGTTACAGCTGATAATTGGCAGAAGTGTATCGAACATGTCATAAAACAAAAGATGATACTACGGTTGATGTTATAGTTGAACCTCTTATTATCAATGTTGGTTCAGAAACTAGCGATAGTAATGATTCTGAATCAAATTCTGATCAAACCTCCGATAACGAGTAGGAAACTTAAAACTGTATTGATTTTTGATGTAAACTTTCGATGCAACTTTCAATATGGTATTTTATGATAAGAAAAACCCCTTACAATATGACTCTTTTATTTCCAAGCCTTAATGAATACATAGTACTATTTGTTTGTAGTACAATTTTGTTGCTTATTACTAGCCTTAGGAATAATTTTGAATATACGTTTTGTTGCATATTTTAGACTAAAATCATGCATATTTATGTGCATAAACGTTATTTTTTTAAGTGGATATTTGCCTAAGTCTACTTATTACTATTCCATTATATAGTTATTATAACATATTAATTTATAAAGCAATTGTATCCGCCACTGGAATTTCCTTCTCTCTTCCCTTACCCCTCGAGGCGCGCCTTAAAACTAAAAATGAGTCACTGACTATTATTTCCGGCTTGAGCTATAGAGTACTTACCTAATTTCTTGATATTTTTTTTTCAGAAGAATTGTCATTTCTGATATCGCTCTTGTTAAATGAACCCAAAAATACTTTAAATTTTTTCATAAAACAGCAAATATTTTTAACAAACATATAAATGTGTGCAATATATTAATAATAAAAACCACAAAGAAGTCGATAAGTGTACAGGCGATTATTTTTTGAAGAACCGTACAGGGTGGCCCGTTTAAGAGGGGCCTATACCTTATCTCGAAAACTACGGAGGTTGGAAAAAAAATTTAAATACAAAAGTTGCTCCTAGTAAAATGATCTTTATTTCTTT
>MU182146.1:61509-75714 GCA_016904865.1 Pissodes strobi
GTTACTTTTCATGGCTTGCTCTCTATTACCAGCCTCACTCCGTTCGGCTGTTAAACACGAGCGCGCCATGAAAAGTATTACTTTTCCTCCATATAAAATAATATACTATTCTCATGAAGATTTCAAAAATATAGGCACAGTTGATATTATAGATAAGCCATTTTCGGAATATTTTGCATCAAATATATTAATTTTTCAGTGGTAATTATTATGGCATAGTATCCAAGGATTGTCATTAATTAAATGAAACAGGTATGTAACCATGAGTGCTTACTGTATTGTTTATTTTGACTCAAAATATGTGAGTGAAATCAAAGACCATGTGATGAGCCCAGTCCACGACCTAATGGAATACTGTTAGCCAAATGAAAAAACACGGACGAAAAGAATGCGGGCAAAAAATTTCCTCGCATAATTAAATGCTGCCACATTTTTTTCCCAATAATCGTAATTTATTTTTTGTCTACTTTCCTATGGTTAATTTACATATTTAAATTTCCTACTTGAATACTTATTTTTGTTATTTTCCTTAATACTACTGTCTTCTATTATTTACTCTTTGATTTACACAGGGAAATACGGAATAAGTATACTATAATATTTATAATATTTATATTTTATTTGCCTTCAAGCTATTTAAAATACGCAACAATAGGCAACAGTGCCATGTTTACTTGATCTTTAGCGGGGAGGCAGTTTCGTGATTGGTCGCAGGATATATTAAATACACTTTGACCCTAGATCAACACCTAATTTTTTTTACATATTTTAAAATTTCGGCAGCGACTTGCTTTAGCCATTGGCGTGGAAATCGCCAAACTGTGTGGTTATTTATATTATTTGGTTTATAGGGTCTGGTGATATATAGGTTTTGTCGATTTTGCAAATTTTCTTTTTTCACTAGAAAGAGGGGTGTCCTATATAGTAGTTTAAGCCAAAAAAGTCGGAAGATCCGCTACATGAACCGAAAAAATGCCCTCAAAGTTCGAGTTTTGACACAAATTTTCAGCACTACTTCACAAGAGCACTAGAAATGTAGACAAAATACATCTGAAAATCAATTGTCGGATGAAAATATTAACTAGGATACATTTGCGTCGAACGAGAGACCTCCGTTTTGATCCGGTCCTAATTTAAAGCCACTCATAGCCCCATTAAACAAAATTAAATTTTACTTGTCCATCTTGCTTTTTACTGTTAACTGTTACTGTCACAATAGCCAAAACAAAGATTTTTAAGAAGGCACACTGTTGCCAGATGTTTACTGTAGTTTCGTTAGCAAAATTCACTAGATAAATAGTGCGCTATAAGCGCAGCTTATTCACTAGCAGCTAGTCATCTTGCGGCCGCATCCTTTTGATTTGGGAAAGTCTCAATATTGTTTTAAACGCCTGGGCATCTGAATAATACTTTTGACAGTTCGTTTAATTTAAAATATGCTGTTTATCCTCTAAAATCCTTTAAAAACGATTTTAAAACGCAAAATTGTATAAAAATCCGAAATTTCCGGACCTCTCAGCGCGATAGCCGAGGCTTCGGACGAATATGTCATGTATTTAGAAGCGAAAATTCATTTTAAATTCAACTGTGGAAGTGAACCGCTCAGGGCACTCTCAGGTAGGCGCAGTGCCCAACACTCCAACTTTCCGATTTCGATAGAGTTGACTAGCTGGTAGTAAATAAGCTGTGCTATAAAGGTGCGTACAAACCAAAATCACTAGGTGTGGGCGGGGCGCGCGCGCGGCACTAGCGCCGCCTGTCCGGCGCGCGTCACTACCCGTCTGCTGCCGGATTTTCGACGGAAGATCAAAGAAAGAGCGAGGCGCAGTGTGGAAGGGTACTAGTAGGCGCGTAGCAATCGCGCTAGAAATCGGTGATGAAGTGCAATTAGAACTTATACGTGGCACACGCGTCTCTCTACATGGCTCAGAGCAGGCGCGCGAGAAAACAGTGCTCGTCGCGTACGCGTAGCAGGCGAGCGGCTAGTCAGGTCTGTACGCATCTTAAGTGTCTCTACTCTTTTTTTATTTAGGTGAATGATTTTTTTATGGCAGCAGCACATCCTATATTGCTCGACGAGCGGTGTATGTGTGAAGATGTTGATTGACACGGCTCTTGAATAGTTAGTTAGGGGAAGAGATGTCCTGGGAGCATATTCGCATGTAAAAGGCGTGATGTTCATTCGGTAATGCCGATCGTTTCTTCATATGTGACGTGCACGATAGCATTTAGTCAGATGTCGTGACTGTTACATGGAATCAACAAATAAGTCTTCAATTATTTTAACACTTCATTCATGACCTTCCGCTCGCTTCGCTCGCTACCAAGTGCTAACCTAACCAAGTGCTAACCTAAACTAACCCAAAATAAAAAAATAAAATACAAATTTTGGGTTAGGTTTGGTTAGCACCTGGTTAGTTTCTATTTGTTGAGCCCCCGTAGAGAGCGAAGCGAGCGGAGGGCCATGTATAAAGTCTTTAAATAATTGAAGACTTATTTGTTGATTCTATGTAACAGTCACGACATCCGACTAAATGCTATCGTGCACGTTACATATGAAGAAAAGTTCGGCATAGCCGAATGTACATCTTGCTTGTTACATCTGAATATGCGTCCTGTGAGTTCCAGTTGTACGACGAACACCGGCGCTCTTGCCGTCTATCGTGACTGTCTGACAGGTGTTGTCAGGGGCGGAATAAGATCTGCCGTAAAATTATCTGTAAAACAGGAATTTCTCGGTCACATGTTTGCGGTGTTTCAGACTATCCAGATTCCGGGTCAACTCCGGGTAACCGACGAGACGCAAAACTCTCTTCTGAACGGAATCCGGTAGCTTTAGGATGTGCTCTGGCGTGGCACCCCAGATGTGTGAGCAATATTCTAAGCACGGTCTTATTTACGCTTTGTAAAGCAAGAGCAACTGCTGCGGTGTATAAATTTTTTGTTATAAAATAGCGCACCAAGCTTCTGGGAGGCTGATTTTGCGACGTTAGCAACGTGGTCATGCCAGGACATATTGTGCAGTAGTCCGATTGAATGAAGATGAAGGAATAGTCCATCCTGCCATAATGATATCACTGCCGGCCGTATGGTAAACGTGGCTGCTTGGATGATTTTTCAATGTGAATTTGCATTCATTCATCAGAATAAAAGAGACACTCATTCCATTACACTATTCCTTTGTATGTATATATTCGTCAAATGAAGAGAAACAAACGAAAAAAAAATTGGATTTGCGACTGACAAAGTTTAATTTTTTTTTAATTTCCGGCATGCCTGGGTTCGTTTTGTTTGGTTGCGCCCTCGAAGCGTGCGGAGGGTCATGCGTGAAGTGGAATATTAAATATACTTAAATAGTGAATAAACAGTGTTATTCCCCATAAGAAAATGTGCAACTTTTGCAAACACTGTGCCAGGCCCCCGGTGTCGGTTACTAAAATTTAATTATTTTCACGTTACAATTTCAATATTTTTACGTTACACCTGGGAAATTCGTAGTGGAAGTTTGCACTTCTAGGGCAATTAAGGCTCAAAACGCTGATATTTTTTCGGCTCAAATGTGGCGAATCCTCCGATTTTTTTAGCTTAAGCACTCTATAGGACACCCCTTTTCTAGCGAAAAAAAAAGAAAATTTGCAAAATCGACACAACTTATATATCCCCAGTCCTTTAATTTGATGATATCTTTGAAGATTTTTAACCTTTCTTATATTTTTCTTGCATTTGGTGATTATTATACGCGGTTAACTAATTTTTATATATTTCGGATAACTCTCTTAACTGAACTCTCTAAATTAAAATTTTTATTACAAAACAATTCCAAACATACTTTCTTCAATATTGCCAATACAAAATTTGAACGCTAGAGGATTTATATGAATTAGCTACGATAAACCGTTTTTTTTCCAAATTAAGCGACGTCATCGATGATGTGAATACAAAACCTTCGCGAAACGAACTCTACTTATTACCACAACATATTTATGTTATACATACAACAAATATCATAGAAAACTATCCTTATTATAAAAATGAGATATTATTATATGCCATATTTTGTACTATAAGACTGTAACATAAAACAACTGTAATTAATTTTTTATTACGCATGCATCATAATCAGCGATTATCGTACGCTGTAGCGTGCATAAAATGATGTTTATGGTGCGCCTACTTTTTTAAAGGTTGCTATAGAAACATTTGATCATGCCAAATGTGACAGATTAATATATTCGTCAATATATCCCTTAAAATTAACATTTTTGAGATTATGAAGCATTCGTAATAAAAAATAGCGTATGATATACGTGTATAAGAGGCCTTTAAAGCCCTTGCGACTTACAAAACACTCCGCTGCGCGTCGTGTTTTGAAATATGTCGCGCGTGCATTAAAGGCCCTCTTATACACTTATATCATAATATACTATTAACGTCTTAAACTAATCAATATTATCAATGATAGTATAGTAAGAATAACCGCGTGCGCCTATGGGAAGGCAAGATTTTTTACGTGCTGGTCCTCTACCCCCTTCAGTCGTCGTTAAGATTCACTCACTTGGCGCACTATAGATTCTCTTGTCTACTAAAGATGTTTCAACCGAAAATGCAGCAAAATTACAACTTTTACGAGTACATTAGCAGTGTACTACTTAGCAAAATGTTCACACGTCTCCCGTTGATCCTCTACTATGGGGATCGCATAATACCATGTTAAGAATTTCAGCCAATTATGACTGGCATGAGCTATACGGCGGATGGACTGTTGCACGCAATACATTGCAACTCCAAATTTATTTATGAACCCTATTATACTCCGAAATGTGAAGGCCTTTCACTTATAATTTAAAGGAGTTAATTATAAGAGTTAGTGTAATACTGCTAATACCATAGTTGAACCTTTCAAAATAAACAAACGAATATCCCAAAGCAAAGCATTAAGACCAAGTTTATTTTTGTCAAATGGAACATACTGGATAGGTAATTTCTCTCTAAAAACAGAGCTTCTTTCGTTTTTTAAAACATATTATATAGTTTGGCGATATTTGTTTAATCCGTTTTTGACACACTTAAGCTATAAACAGAATACTTCCATGAAAAATGAGATTTAAATTGCAATGCAAAACAAACGTTTGATTTGTTAAACTCATACTGAGATGCATATTTATATTTAAACTTTTAAGTCAATCTAGCTCAATTTTAATAGTTTGAAATTAAATAAATATCTCAAAAACGGCTTAACTAAATATCAACAGACTCTATATTTTTGAAATCAGGAAAAGTATGTATTATAGTGGAAAATATATACGTCGTTCCATTTGAGAAACGAAGTTGGTCTTATTTCTTTATTTTACGATATTCGCTTATTTTACATGATATTTCCAAAAGATAACGAAGAAAAAATACTTCAACATGGTATAAATAGTATTTATATAGTTCTTTTAATAAGCATCAAAAATACAAAAATAAATGAAGTCTGGGCATATAGGCATATCGCCTATAAAGTCTTCTCCGAACATTAATTACTACGCCAAAACTCCTGAAGGCAATATTATACAAATTCTGGAGAAGGGAATGATAATGATTAAGGGTATATTTAAGGTTACTATAGCTTTTATGTCGGAATGACGAATTTACAGGAAATAATCCTTGAAATTTTATGATATCTAAATACAAAAGGTTGGAGATATGTTATTAAAACGCACTTATATCATAAATCGTCTATATCTAATTTTTGCATTGAGATGTGATTGCATATTTTACAGATTGTATGCTTTATGATGTCTTAATAGATAAAACATTTTGGCTTAATTACTCAAAGGGCCGTAGTTGTAAGTAAGTTTGGCGTTTTGTGATAGTCAAGGTATGGTTTCGGTAGGACTGCTGGCAGTAACGTCTGGCCGCGACGTCTGGCAGTTACGGCCAGCCGATACGGTCCCGTGTTTTCCCTGCAACTGCTGAAAGCTATCGGCGCGGCATCGGCAGTCAGTATTTTTCAGGTGAGAAAAGCAGACGTACTGTGGTATTTGTGTGTATATATACTTTACTTTGATGTTTCCAACATTGGTTTTATATAGAACAAGATCAATATAACAATATATCAATATCCTAAAGCAAATTACTATCACATTAACTTTTATTTAAGTAAGACAGATTGGTCATTTATTGATGATTTTATGATGTGGATGATATCTACCAAATTGTGGAGAAATCGTATGATGTTTTGT
Organism: Pissodes strobi; assembly: GCA_016904865.1. Taxonomy (NCBI): domain Eukaryota; kingdom Metazoa; phylum Arthropoda; class Insecta; order Coleoptera; family Curculionidae; genus Pissodes; species Pissodes strobi. The sequence goes on from MU182146.1 coordinate 67,734, forward strand.
TTGCAGCGATTGAAATGTACAGGGTGTCCCAAATTCGAGCCGCATCATTGGGATCTCGGGAACTAGAAGAGTTACGAGGTCGGTTAAATGGAGGCAAAGTTGCGCGATTTGATGCTGATCAAAATGCCACCTTACAGGTTTAAAAATTCCGAACACTTCCGAAGATTTTTGGGAAAAACCGAATATTCGCGGTTTAATTTTAATTTTTTTATGACTTTATTTGAATCAGTGGCGTGCACACAATGAAAGCACAAATGCATTGCCTACCCTGATGTTTTGACATTTTTTATATTTTCTCATTTAATTTTAATATTTTTAATCCCGATAATATAAATTATAATTTTACTAATAAGTATAATCCAAATTTAAAAAGCTTATCTTAAGCGCCAATTAAAATATTAATTATATTATAGAAAAACATCACAGTCTACCACTCATATTACGCTACATATATTAAACGGAATAATATTCTCGGACGGCAACCGCTAAAAAGCATTCCATAACAAACCGAAGGCATGCATTTATACAGTCAATACTGAATTTACTATGGAAGGGAAAAGCAGTGCTTGAAAAAAGACAGCCAAATGAAACGTTACATAAAAAGAAAAGAGACAAAGCATGCGAAGATGGTCCGGGCCGACCGACGGACGCGACGCAACGATAAATGCTGTTGCCAAAATGTGCTCTCTTTAATTAATATTTTGATTTGATAGACATTCTTTTTTACCAAGGATCATATTGTTATTGTTTTTTGCGCTTTAGTAATTGGTTTGAAAGCGATTACCGGTTACATCATTACAGGGTATGGTTAAGAAAGCTTTATTATTTAATAATGTTTAAAATTACAGTACATGGGGTATCCCTAATTTTATTAATATTTCGATATCTGGGTATTCGTATTAATAACGCCATGCATTTTTTTTGCAAGAAACTGAAACCCGATAATACAACACCGGCATTGGCCAGCCATAAATAAGAATAATCCCAGGTTCCCTTTTCCATGTGCCCTATTCTTGTGTGAGATTGGGATTTGACGCCCTACGCTTTTAGTTATAGTTTTGAAAGTTTAATTAGTTTAGTACCTATACAAAGGGTTGTTGTTTTCTTTGTGGGTTAGTTTTGTTGGTTAGAAATAAAACCTCGATATTTTAATAAAAAAATCCATGACAATTATTAGTGGCTCTGCAGGTGTCGTCATAAAATTAAAATGTGTTGTTGGCTATGCTTACTCTTTGGCGAAGAAGGAAATTGTAGAGTAAACGTGGGTATATTGATGTAAATAATGAATCAAATGTCTCAGAAAAACAAAGCTAGTCCACTAACCATTTACAACGCATTTTCTTTGCATAGTTTTGGCGAAACTCGAATTGAAAAGGCTTTATGCCTACATTTTTTGGAGCCTCAAAATGGAAGTTTTTGGGTGTGGCACCTGAAAAAAAAGTCTACCTACAGCGGCGCCTGCAGCGGGCTTATTCCTTCTGTACCATTTTCTATTATATTGCCTACCTCTCCTAAATGGCACTGCACGCCACTGATTTGAATAGATATAGCAAAACAAATTTCACATTCTCATTGTTACCTTTTCTGTTCTACAAGATGGTGTTATCAGATTTTCAAACCGACGTTTCGTCTTTGAGCTGTCATCATCAAGTTTGTTTTTTTAAATACGGCCCTGGATTTTTTATTACGGATTTTAACAGCTTCTAAGGTCTCAAAATCAATGATGGTTCGCACTTATTCGAAAAATTCATATTAATGGCATTTTTCATAAGAACTCATGTGTTAGAGAGAGACGGAAAATAGACTTTTGGTAAGATCTTAACATTCAAAAATCATTAAAATGATTTTTTCGAGAAAGTGCGATACAACAATGAGAATGTGAAATTTATTATTTGTTCCAAATCTAATCCCACACAACTATTTACTTGGGTAAACTGCTAAAAATATACCCTAGAGTCCTAAGGCCTATGGTTTGAGGGTTGACACTTTAATAATTATATTATTTATTAACCATTGCTTATATTAGTTTTTAAGCTTTCTTTATGCAAAGTGTTAATGCGTAAAAAGAGGTTTTTGTTTTTAACCCTATTAAAAATCTATTTTCTGTCTTTCTCTAACACATGATTTCTTACGGAAAATTTCACTAATATGAATTTTTCTAATAATTGCGATACATCACTGGTTTTGGGACCTTCGAATCTCTTAAAATCCGTAATAAAAAGTCCAGGGCCGTATTTAAAAAAACAAAGTTGATGATGGCAGCTCAAAGACGAAACGTCGGCTTGCAAATCTGATAACACCATCTTGAAGAACAAAAAAAGTAGCATTAAAAAGGTGAAATTTATTTTGTTGTATCTATTCAAATAGAGTCATAAAAAATAAAAATGAGATCGCGAATATTCGGTTTTTTCCAAATATCTTCGAGAGTATTCGGAATTTTTAAACTTGTAAGGTGGCATTTTGATCAGCATCAAACTGCGCAACTTTGCCTCCATTTAATCGACCTCGTACATTTTCTAGTTTCCGAGATTCCAATGAGTTTAAAGTTTCAGGCCTAGAAACTGATTACAGTATATACTCGAATGGTCGTGGAGAAAGTAAAGTGCAAATAGAATTGTGTTATGCCATATACATTTCTAATGTTGAGCGTATGATCCCGGATAATATCAAGTATTTTTGGTCGTATATAAACTCTCTTAAGAAGGAGAATGGGATCCGTAAAGAAATGCATTTTAACGGCCTTCTCCTGCAAGAAACGCTTGATATTGCAAACGCTTTCGCCGAACACTTCGAAGATTGGACCAGTCTAATATTGAAATCAATGAGGCTGCTCTAGCAAATATCGAGAGCGGTTGTCAGTTGCTATACCACCACTTTACAGCCGAAAAGATTATTAACAAACGTGTCTGTTTGGACTGCAACAAGAGTGCCGATCTAAATGGGATCCCGCCTCTTTTTCTAAAAATCTTGTTTGGAGACCTTGTTACTTCCAGTGATGGTGGCAACTCTCCCTCACAGTGGAAGGAATCCACGCTGTATCCTGTATACAAGTCCGGTGACAAAGAAGATATCAAAAACTATAGGGGAATATCGAAACTTGGAATGGAATCAATTTTAACAAATAAAATTTTTCATACGTACAGGCATTACATCAGGGAGGAACAGCATGGTTTCTTTAAGGGTCGTTCAACCAGCACAAACCTAGCCATTTACCAGGATTTTCTGGTTTCAAATCTGGAAAGAGGATATCAGATCGATCTAATTTATACCAAATTATCAAAAGCGTTCGCCACAAATTCTTGATGAAAAAACTATCACGATAGGAATGGGAGAGACTTATCTTGCCTGGATCGAGAGCTATCTTCAGGGACGTCACCAACGGGTTTTCATTGGAGGGGTCTCATCAAGAGTAGTTAATGTTCAATCAGGGGTACCCCAGGGCTCACACATAGGACCTGTACTTTTCTCCTTATTGATGTCTCTTCCTGATTTCGAGTTACGAAGTGCCTATAGTACGCAGACGACCTTAACTTTTTAAAAACGTTGATGAGAGTATTGACATTCAGAGCGATCTTTGTCGACCCGTTCACTGGTGTGACAAGGATTGGTTGAGGCTGGACGTGGACAAATGCAAAAAGATGAGTTTATATAGATGCCATAGTCCTTTGGTCATGGGATATAAAATAAATGAGACGGTGCATGGATAAGCTCAGTCGTTTAAGGATCTAGGAGTAATATTTGACCAAAAGCTTACCTTAACCTCCATCTGGATCAAATAATATCAAAATCTTTTAGACTTCTGGGGTTAGTCATGGTCGATTCTAAAGCCATTACATCTCTTTATATTTGTCTCATAAGAAGTATCTTAGAATATTGCTGTATCATCTCGTCTACATACTATCAATGTCACATATCAAGATTGCAGATAGTCCAAAATAAATTTTCAAAATATCTTTTGGTATAAGCATCATGTTCCATCCGACAACCTGAGTTATGAGGTCAGATCCATGCTCTGTGGATATAAAACTCTGGAGATAAGACGCAATAACTACTTTCTGTATTTTCTTTATAAACTCCTCCATGGTGAGATTGATTGTCCTCAACTGCTGGGGCAACTTACCTTCAGAACATTGCCAAGAACTCTTCGACATCACCAACTTTTCTCTGAGAGAGTGCACCGAACAAATTATGGAGAACAGGCATTTGTTGGTCGCATGACACGCATATATAATGCAAATTTTGGTCATATCGACATTTTTACAATTAGTCTTAACAGTTTAAAAAAACTCAGTAAGGTAAGAAATGCACAATATTATTGTGAATTGTAAAAGTTGTTTCTTTTGAATGTCTCCGTGTTTGTTTAATTATTACTATGTGTATATTTTTAATGTTAAGTGTGATATAAACCAAATTTGTCTTTTCCTTTTGAATGTTACTTTCATTTAATGAAATACTTATATACCTTGTTTGCCTAAAATTATTTGAATTAAGTTAAGACCATTGTTGTACCATTTGGGTATCTTTCCCTGTATGTTTTGTATTGCCCAAAAAAAAATATCCAAAAGCTCGCTCCTTTTTTATTGGAAGATGAGGAAGACGAAGATATAATGGTTGAATTGTTGTATAAAAAAACGAGCCAGTACATCCAGAATATATAAAGTGATCCTTATCTTGGTGGTCTCATAACTGAGGATATTTGCTGACTTTAGAAATCAGCATTTCATCATTCTTCACTGAAAAATTTTTCTACTCATGCTTCAACTAATACTTTTTAATACGCAATCGAATAAAAATACTCAAATTTACGTACGAGCAGTTCAGCCGTCACGTCTAGACTGGTCTCGAAGCAGTCGGCGCGCAGCACTCAACTGCGAGCCGTTCAGCCGCGGCGTTTCGGACGCTCTAGCGAAAACACATATATTATTTTTTCTTCAAACGTCAGTAAATCCGTCATTACTAGACTGTGTAGGCGGCCGTGAAGTTTCGTTTTTCCTCCGCCGGAGCTTTACTTTTCACTTTTCCGCCGGCGGAGGTAAAAGTGTTGTCATAGCAACATAGATACAATACAAACAGACAACAAAATAAGCGTCAACAACTCAAGATTTATTAAACTACAATTTGGATTTATCACTCAATTTGTGACTGCATTTCTAAAAATCACTAACTTAGGAACAAATTGGTTATTATTTAATCGAACTTACTCAATAACTGCTTATCAATACGGAATTAAAACGCAATCTTAAAAAAATAATTATTGTTGACAGTGTCCACTGACAGCTTTATGTTACATTATATTCACCGACACCGGTCTAAGCAAGGCCACCTACGACCGTCGTCTAAGCCGCCTTGCGAACCCATTTATCTTTAATAATAATTAGATATTATTACTATTAAAAAGAGATGTTTTTGCACTAATTTGTCGACATTTGAAGGAAAAACAGCATATTTTATTTGGAGGAAAAGTTACTTTTCATGGTTTGCTCTCTAATACCAGCCTCACTCCGTTCGGCTGTTAAACACGAGCGCGCCATGAAAAGTATCACTTTTCCTCCATATAAAATAATATACTATTTTCTTCAAACGTCAGTAAATGCGTCATTACTCGACTATGTAGGCGGCCGTGAAGTTTCGTTTTTCCTCCGCCGGAGCTTTACTTTTCACTTTTCCGCCGGCGGAGGTAAAATTGTTGTCATAGCAACATAGATACAATACAAACAAACAAAAAATACGCGACAACAACTCAAGATTTATTAAACTACAATTTGTATTTAGCACTCAATTTGCGCCTGCATTTCTAAAAATCACTAATTTAGGAACAAATTGGTTATTATTTAATCGAACTTACTCAATAACCGCTTATCAATACGAAATTAAAACGCAATCGGAGACGCAATCTTAAAAAAATAATTATTGTTGACAGTGTCCACTGACAGCTTTATGTTACATTACTATAGCAACAACCTGTGCCTATTCACCGACACCGGTCTAAGCCGCCTTGCGAACCCACTTATCTTTAATAATAATTAGATATTATTACTATTAAAAAGATATATTTTTGCATTAATTTGTCGACATTTGAAGAAAAACAGCATATTTTATTTGGAGGAAAAGTTACTTTTCATGGCTTGCTCTCAAACACGAGCGCGCCATGAAAAGTATCACTTTTCCTCCATATAAAATAATATACTATTCATAAAGATCGGTGCTTGACTGCCAGACGTCGCGGCCAGACGTTACTGCCAGCAGTTCTACCGAAACCATACCTTCAGATAGATACCTTGGGTTTCAACTATGTAGCACCTGGCTAGTTAATTATAAGCTGTAATTGCAGTTATTAGCCGGACTTTTTAAACACTGAAAATTGGAAGGCGCACTTATAAGAATGATATATAGGTACAGGGTGGCCTGTTTATTATGGAATGACACCTTATCTCAGAATCAAAGGCGTATATCAAAAAAGTTCAATACAAAAGTTTTTTGGATTCACTTAAACTTTTAAAATATTACATTTTAATGAATATAGGTTGTTTGTACTTTCGTGGACAAGTATCAACTTTCCTATTTTAAATATATTACCCTATATATTACGGCATTTTTCAATATCTCGAAAGATTCTAGATATATTTCGTATAATATCCTATATCCAAGTTAACCGCTTGTGACATATTTTGAATTTATGTGAAAAATGACGTTTCGGTTAGTTTGGGTTATATACTATATACAACTATCAATTTATCCTACTAAAAAGACCTTTACTGTTTAATTGTAGTTGGATTCTCGGTAGAAGGAATTTACTTTAGTGGTCTGTGTTGACATTTTTATAATAAGTAAATACAGAGTGATAAAAAAATAATGCCAGTCTTTATGTCAACTTACTTAGTCACTTTTTATTATTATTGTTATTTCATTGTTATATTGGTTTATTTATGTTAATATACTAAAGTTATTCAATGTATACCAGAGAAGAAAGAGCCGTTATGCTGGAATATTTTTTATCGAGCAATAATACCCCAGTATTGGTGCTAAGAAGATATATGTTACCAAATTCCCTCTAAGACGCCACGCCATCCAGAAAATTTTTTTTTATAGAGTCTACCAGTGTTTTCGAAGAAATCAAATTTTGTTGCAAAAAAAAACAAAGGGGCCGTCATGTTTGCAACTAAAAATATCAAGTTCTTGTTATCTTACTCTATTTTGAAGAATCTTCTGAAACTTCGATCCGACAGGTAACTCTGGACTTGAATTTTAAAAGAACAACTATCCAAATTTATTTAAAAGTGAATGGATATAAAATATAATATAAAATATTTAGGAATTCAAAAATCAGGAGAAAGAGACCATAACAAAAGGTTAGAATATTGTAATATTTTAATGAATAGACATTTTGCTGAAAATATGTTTCGTAATATTCTTTGGACGGATGAATCTCTATTTATTACAGCAACTAAAGTGTATAAAGAAAGAAATTTGCATTACTAAACGAAAAGAAAATAATAGAGATGAAAACACAAGGAAGAAAATTTAAATTCCGCAGGATATTTCCAAATATTAAGCAACTATATCCAGCAGCTTATTGAGAACCAAGTGTCATAAATATAATTGCAACATTTAGTATAGCAATAAGATGGAGCTCCTTACTATAGGAATTCAAGAAAAAACTAATTACTTGTCCAATCGATATCAATACTGGATTAGAAAATACGGCAATCTTTGGTGGCCACCTAGGAGTCCAGTGCTGACTCCCATATATAAGGGGTACCCTAAAAGAGGTTGTATAAAAGCAAGCGCCAACAACATGAATGAATTGCGACACAGAAACCAAGAAGGTGTGAATTTCCTTAACGAAGGTCAGTTAATGCAATTTCATATTTGGAAACAGCTTACTCAACATGTATTGCCCAAAATGGTGGATATATACAAAACTTGCTGCAATGGTTCTTAGTGTTAAATAAGCATTTGTTACGATTATATGTGCTAATAA
>MU182146.1:88585-101550 GCA_016904865.1 Pissodes strobi
ATTACAACCTACAAATATTCAAGAACCGTGTCAATCAACATCTTCGCGCACACACCGCTCGTCTAGCGCCATAGGATCTACCTTTAGTGTGTGTGCCACTGCCATAAAAAAAAAAAAAAAAAAGTTGCCAATATTTCAAAAACTAAACATGTTCTGAAAAGATAACCTTATACAAAACCGACTTCAATTTAATAACAATGGCTTTCAATAGGAAAGATTGGTAGTTATATATAGACATGCAAGGATAATTTTTAACATAAAAATCAAAATATGTCAAAATCGGTTAAAATTAGATTTAGAATATTAAATATTAAATTTCTAGAATTTTTCGAGAAATTCTAAAATGCCTATTAAAATGAGGAAGTTGATACTCGCCGAAGAAAATACAAATACCCTGTATATATAAAAACATAATATTTCAAAACCTTAAGTAAATCCGAACAGCTTTTGAATTGAACTTTTTTGGTATATAAATTCTGAGATAAGTTGTCATTCCATAATAAACTGGCCACTCTGCACAATGTTATTAGAGGGTGGGTAAAGATTAAGCAAAAGCAAACGTGAGCTAATTCGAAATCAAACTGACAAATATATAAATATAGCGACAAAAAATGGAAAAGTGTTCACTTTATAAAAAGAGCATACAAACTTACAAATAAATTATTTGCTTTAGTTGGGTATGTAGTGGTATTTAAAACAACATGCTTCTTTTGTCGAAAACTTTTGACAAAAAAATCCGTATATTAAGTGGATACATACCTTGATTTTAGAATAAATCATGCTGAGTGACTTTAACTTCTTCGCTTTGAAGGGAAAATATGATGAATCTTTCTAGAGCAGGTAGGTGATTATTTTATAATAAACTTGCTACCCTGACCCTGTCCCAGCTAATGTCCTGTCAGAAATATTAATCGGCACGAAATTATATTTCAATTCTGACTTAATCACCTAAACCAAATTACTTAAAATATAACCAGACAGGGACCTATAGTAACCAAATTACTACATTTCCACATTAGCCCCGGCTTAATTCGATAAACGTGCCCATCGCTCTTTTCCAGTTGGCTCTTTCAGCACTTCTCTTACTAATTAAATACATATTTAGAAGGAAGTTACAGAAATAATCATTTTAACTTTTAATAAATTATTTATGTTTTTAATCTCTTAATATGTAATAGTGCAAAGCTTGCGGTTATATAGGTCATATGGCAAACATCAGTTATATAGCTTTTAAATCCCGCACGTATGTTTAATTCAAATCATTGTCTGCTCTGCTCTGCCTAAGAAGCACGAATTATATATGTAACAATCTCCTAAACTCCACTATATCTCTATTAAACTGTCAATTAGCTGGTAATTAATTGATCAGCAAAATGTTTTGATGACAAATAGATTGGTTGAGTAGGAAAATTGGATCAGCGAAAGTAAAGCACACGCATATTCTCTAATGATTATCTGAGAATCTCTAAGGGTAAATAGCCATCAAGATATACGTAAAATAAACGTCTAATCACTAAATAATTAAGACTACAGGAAAAGAAGGCACTACCCAGATAACACACTACAATTCAATGGACAGCTTATGGATGTTTGTTACTGGACATATGGCATGTCCAATGAATATCCACAATTTGTCCCAGGGAAATTCAATTGAGTTCCATTGAACTATACAAACGACACACGCATGGATTCTGGGTTCCATTCTTGTCCATAGGAGGTTACATATCGGGATGCATTTTGGACATGTTTTATTAATTATACTCTATTTCGAAATGATGCGAAGTAATAAATCATTTTCTGATGGCTGATACATAGGCGTACATAATTACGTACATATACGTACATATTTTAAACGTTTACCTGTCCTAATACTCGGACTTTCCCAGCATTATATTTATCACACTTAGGTTTTTTCATTACTATTGTAAACATTCAAATTTGACGATTTTTTGTATGCATACCCTAAAGTTTAAGTAATTGTAATTTTTCAGTTATATTTGTTCTTCCGAAGAAGACACAGTGTGTTTGTTTCATTTCATAGTTTCAATTAAAATGGCTAATTCAGTTTTCTCTCCTGTGAAACGAGCGAGCAAATGTCCATTTTCTGTTAACGAAAAGAATATTATTCTTAATGTATATGACGCCCTCAAAGATCAAAATCCTCTGTATCGCGTTGATACTGTGGTGGAAATGTGTTCGCAAATGACGGGTGTTTCAAAAACGTCGATATATAAATTAAGGTGTGAACGAAAAAGTGGAGCTGTAAAACCACCTATACCATCTTCAGGAAGAAAGACGGTGCCTATCGATGAAGACTACAAACTTATAATTAGAAGAACAGTACATTCCTTTTATTTTAATAAGGAAATACCAACCATCGACAAAATTTTAGGAGCCTTGAAGCAAGACCAAAATATGTCTCCAACGATAAGCAGGAAGAAATTGTGGACAACTTTAAAACAAATGAATTTCAGCTGGGAAAAACAAAGCAGAAAATCGCTCCTAATCGAAAAAGATGAAATTATTTGCTGGGGGAGACATTACTTAAGACAGATAAAGCAGTTTCGAAGTGAGAATAGAAAGATTTATTATCTGGACGAAACATGGCTTAATGAAGGATATACGGTTTGGAAGATTTGGCAAGACAAAAATATTTCAAGTTTTCGTCAAGCATTCTTAGAAGGCTGGTCCACCGGACTAAAACCACCATCTGGGAAAGGAAGGCGACTGATTATTACACACCTTGGAAGTGTTGATGGTTTTGTTGAGGGCGGTTTGTTAATGTTTGAGTCAAATCATTCTGGCGATTACCATGAAGACATGAATGGCGATGTGTTCGAAGAATATTTTGAACAAATGTTAGATCTCATTCCACCTAATTCTGTGATAGTGATGGACAATGCGAGTTATCATTCCAGAAAAGTTGACAGAATACCAACTAATTCATGGAGAAAAGCGGATATTATTCAGTGGTTTAGACCGAACAACATACCATTTGATGAAAGTATGGTGAAAAAGGAACTGTTGTCCATAGTGTCCTCAAATAAAGCTCGTTTCACCGAGTATGTAGTTGACAAAATTGCACAGAAACGAAATATTACTATTCTTCGTCTGCCTCCGTATCATTGCGAATTAAATCCCATTGAACTTGTTTGGGCCCAAGTAAAAAGTTATGTAGCAAGGAGAAACACGACGTTTAAAATGAAAGATGTTAAAATTATCTTTGAGGAATCTTTAAAAAATGTCGATTCTGAAAAATGGCGTAAGTGTATTGAGCATGTTATAAAAGAAGAAGAAAAAATGTGGAAACTAGACCATTTAATTGACCTAATTGTAGAGCCTTTAATTATATCCTTGGAACATGACGAAAATTCGACGGATTTTTCTGACGACGAAAATGATATACCATAGTTCTCTACATAACTGTTTACACAAAATCGCAATTCTTATACCTTATTATATAAATATTATATGTGATAAAATGTTACAGTAATACTAACTGTTTTCGAATATACATAAATAAGTGAATAAATAAAAGTACTTAGGTAAAACAGGTATTTTAAATTAAATACCCAAACGTACGCTACTGCAGGTAGAAAACGGCCCCTTTGCTAATAAAACCTATTGTTTGCAGCGGGATTGCCATACAAAACAGGGTGGAATGGTTAAAATATAATACAGCAGGCTATAACAGCTGTGGCTAAATATTTAGAAATCACAAAAATTTATTTGACCACTCTGTTAGCGTTTTGCATTTATAAATAGGTTTTATTACTCCGCACCATTTCGAAATAGAGTATAATTATGTTCGATTTTATAGGGTTAGTTTTTATACTTCGATATTTTTTTTAAGAATTTAATCGCATTAGCCTTTACTTGATGGAGATCCATAACTAAGAAACACTTAAATAAGTAAACCACTTAAAGATTTCCACTAATTTTATTTTAACATGACACGTGTTTCGACGGTAACGTCATTTTCAAATGTGACTAGTTACACTAAAATATAATACATACAAGTATCCAATATATCTGCATGAACCGTCTGCAGGTACCCTACACTGTAGGGGTGCATCCATCTAATGATATTAGATGTATCGGATGCTGTGCTTAGTAGATCCACACTAAAATATGCTAAAATTATAGAGTTCCGCTGTTGCAGGTAAATTACAAAAAATAATCTTAACCCAGGCGCCTTATGAATAGCAAACGAAACAATTTAACAATTTCCAGGAAAGGTTCAATAACGGAGAAAACCCAAAATCAGTTTGTTCGTTAAGTAATATATTCAATTTTTTATATTTATTGATTTCCATAATTTCTAACAGATTTAATTTTTTACCTTTATTTTCAATATGTAAAACATTGAAATCATTATTGAAAATGTGGTTTTCATGAATTAAATGAGCATAGTTAGAAGTATCCTTGCCATTAATGAAACAAGACTGGTGTTCTTTAATTCTCTTTTCAAAAGGTCTACCAGTTTGACCAATATATACTTTGGAACAGGAACCACAATTTAATTTATAGACACCATTTTTCTTACTTTTAGGTGTAGGGGATTTGTTATTTTAATGAACTTACTAATTTTATTGTTGGTTTTAAAGGCAATTTTGGCATACATATGTAACGCTCAGTTCCCAAACAAATACAAACCTAATTTACATAAATATACAAGTTTACAATAATCTCCAACTTCACAAAAATCTCCAAGTTCACAATCGGTGGTACAGCCTTTAGTGCAGGAACAATGGCGGCCCCCAGCTTTTAGACAGTGGAGAAGGGTCGTGGTGAGTTATAATGCCTGAGCGCCACGCGGTTAACTTATCGCCATGCCCTGATGCTGGATCTTCAGTGAGATTCGACCAATAACCACGAATTGCTCTCCTCCCCGCTGCAACCTACTGACAAACTTGGAAGGGGAAACAAAAGGAAATATCACCCCAATTAAACAAAAATAACAAGTGTATATTCCGTATTGGTGACTATACTGTTGAAGTAAATAAGAAAAATAATTGCTACAAGAAGAATTTCTTGTATATGTAGCTATGACAATTAATATATCTATGTATGCTAAAGATGGAATATTAAAAGTAACGGTTTAATGTTAAACAGTACTTTATGTTTTATCTACGGCGCCCTATAAATACGAATACGTGATCACGTGTCGTTTACATGCCCTTGATTGGTGTTATCAACCTATGCGGTACAAAAATATGTTAACTTCTTCTTCTTCTACACTCTAAATAACTCTAATCAATAAGCGAGAAGTTAACGTGCTAGTTTCAAAAATATTTATATTATACGACGCTGAAAAGAAGTAAAACACGCGATCAAGACTACGCTGAAATGAATTAATAACACGCCAAAACTATCCGTATTAGCTGGATAATCCAGTATACATATGCTAACTATTGAGAATAATTCGTTTCTCCCAAATAACTTGAAGGTAGCTATATTTTAAATTAAGTCAAATCATTAATACTTTCATTAAGCAAATTCATCCGAAACTTTAATTTAAGTAGCCCTAAATCACCAATCAAATAAAACACAATAATAAAATGAAATAAAATAAAAGTCCCAAAATACTCTAGATAATATCCCAAATTAAGACTTATCTGATACGTTATCAAGCCAACAGTGAGTTAATCCAGGATCTAGATGTTCGTCGAATCACTGGAGCGTCCAGGTTGAGAAGACACACTCCGTATGCGTTGAGGCTTGAATCAGACAGCGAGACACGCAGTCAATTGATGGTTACTCCGAAACCACGTGCTGTCGGAGGAGTCTCAGTATGCAGTCTGGAAACTCAGGGAGGAAACCGGATCGTAAGAGGACAATGGAAGGCCCATAACCAATGATACCAAAATAAAAATCCAAAAATAGAAATCCAAAACCAGAAATCCAAGAATAGAAAATTGGAAAACAGGAAAACCTCTGAAACAAATAGGGCAAATTAGCACGCTGATCAAGCCAAAATATGAAGGAAACAGATACGGAACCTCAACAAATAACAGATCAAAACAATATCTGTATCAAATTTACTCAAACAACATACCTTTAGATGTTAAACGGGGTTCAAGTGCTTGTCCAGAAAGCTGTCACTTATACCGCCAAAATTATCCTCCACAGACTATGTGAAACATAGACCAATTTCGTTCGCGTCGGTAGAATCTACTCCGCGCTGAAATATTATCGAACTTTAATAATGGAGAGTCCGTGTAACACTGCGTCAATATGCAAGCCTAGAGGGCTAAATATTGATATAATCAGCAAATTCAAGCGTATGATAGCTAAATCCTACAATAAATGCAACGCGAATTAGAGTGGTTCTCGAGTCGATATCGACGGAGGGATCCGATGCGCTTTCCACCGGTCGTGTAGTCTATGATTTAAAACCGGAGTGACATGACATACTTCTAACAAACGTCAATGTTTCATTCCCAAAATGAAAATATTCCGTAATCACCTAAGCAAAACAATATATTATCAAGTATAAATCAACGAGAAAATTACCACAGAATGACCATCAAGTATACAAAAAGTAAGTTATAATTACAGTGTTAGATATCCCTAAATAACCTTAAAATATAACTCGGCATGTCCAAACTCCAATTACTCGGCTAATCTGTAAACAATCTATCACTGTTGTTTTATTTTAGACACAACCCTCCAAGAAAGGCGAAAATATATTCTTGATTCCAAAATACCTCGAATCAGCATTAAAAACCATAATTAACAAGGCCGAAAACAGTGGATGGCCATCAAGGTGTATTATCGAACTGAAATAATGAAAACAAGCCAAATGATTAGAAGAAGGGTTTCTTTCTCCATTTAGAAAGACAGCATAATAGGACAAAACCCAGGGGAAAGTACCAATATACAACGAAGCTTTGTGGTTCCAGCTGCAACAATACATCGTGTGTGTAAAGTTAATTCGTTCAAAAGAAAGCATGTGCATTTGATATATCAAGACATAAATATGAACTATTTGCTTTAGAATACCTAGTTTAATGGATTGGGTTCCATGCTTTTCCAATACTAGTCCTATTGTGGTGATTATCTAATTTTTGTAGTCTACTTTAATAAATAATATGATGTTTGATTCTTTTCCCTCCAGAAATAGATCAATTTTAGTCGACTATAGTCGACCACGTACGTAAATTTTTATTTTGGTCCTTCGCCATTTCGTCCAGAAACCAGGTGATAGTATAATATATAATCGTAGCCTGTTACACATATTTTTATTTTTCATATACTGTGATATTTTTTGTGTTAACTTTCCTGAGTGTGTTAAAATTTGGTAATTGTTAAGTTCATTATTATTAATTTTTGGGTACACCAATTCTAAAGCTTTTACCTGCAACAGCGGAACTCTATAATTTTAGCATATTTTAGTGTAACTGTTCACATTTGAAATAGACGTTACCGTCGAAACACGTGTCATGTTAAAATAAAGTTAGTGGAAATCTTTAAGTGGTTTACTTATTTAAATATTTTTTTTAGTTAGAAAAAAAAGGCTAAAGTTTCTGAATCAATAGAATTTCTAACCAAAAGTTTAAAAATAGTCCTGCAAACGTCAAATTTGGCAGGATGTAAATTTTCTTAAATATATTATACATTATAATATACTTATTTGGAATAAGAGAAAATATCATTTTATATATACAGGATGTTCTATAAGAAAATTGACAACATCCAAAATGACAAATTTTGAAAAAAAAATAAAACCTTTGTATTGAATTATCTTTTAAAACTTTAGCAGTACTTAAAGCCCCTAGGAGAAGCTCTTGAAATATAAAAAATCTCCCTGTTTAATAAAATAAAGCACATATACATAATTTAACTAAATATTATTTATTTAAATGCGACAGAGAACAGAATGAACATATATTAAAAAGTTAGGAGTTGATGCCTTTTTTCACAAACACAAACGATGGCGAAGAAACGACGTAAAAATTACACGCTCGATGACGTTGCATAGAGTCACCACTGATCACAGAAACAATAATAATTATGCACAGGCATATATCTTACCGGATCGGATGCAGACAAAGGTACGCGAGACTTTTAAAATAATCGAATTATTCTAATAATTATTTGATCAGGATTAACTAAAAGGATGAAAATTACCTAATAATTAATTTAAAAAGAACAGTAACCTGTTGTTTCCCCCCCACGCGTCCAATGACATTTGCCAAGTGACATACCTGAAATACGATCTCATGGCGTATTCGATTGGTGGACGTGGTACTCCACAAATATAATTTCATCGATCTTTAACAATAAAAAAAAAGAAAAGAATACCAACCGAAAATGAAATGAAACTAGTCATTTGGATTAATTTGACTGCGAGATGAAATAAGGCATTGTTGGCATATGTCCACATGATCTTCCAATTTAAATTACAATCAAGATCACGTGGCACGCGTGATCGAACATGTATTGTAATATTTTTCCGTTCTAAAAGGAAGAAGGAACTAACGCAATGGCGCAGATTCCCACATCCCATTCTAGTAGAGTTCTTACCAGCCCAAAAAGCCTCTAAAAATCGAGGTCACTTTAAGGTAAAAAGCTACGACCTATCCTAAACTGCTGCATATTCATATTAATAATGTCAATATCATCTGAAAGCGGTGAAAAAAATTAAAGTTCGTATTTAAAAAAGAAAGTTGATGAAGACTAAACGCCGCATTCCAAAGTGGATACCACCATTGAATAGAGCGGTAAAAGTGGCAACGTAAAAGTGCAATTCAATTTGAAATCCGTTTTTAAATAAGTCCTGGAAGAAAAATAAACTCTTTTTAAAATTTTCGTTTTTTTTTCAAGATATCTCCGGAAATACTAAAATTTTCTAAACTGTATATTTTTGGGAACCTAAATGCGCAATTTTTCCCCAATTTTATCGACACTGTATCTCTTCCGGCTTTTGAGATGCCCATACATAAACTTAAATTCGAGCCCCTAGTACAGGCTCAAAAGTATATTTGACAATTTAGTTTAGTAAATGATTGCGTGTCTTTGGAACATAATTTTATATGCGAATGTCATCTGTTCAAAAACATTTTTTTTATCACAGAAAAAGAAATATTATTTTGCATTTAACAATGTCATGTTATATACAGTGTGTCCAAAAAAGTATGCAACATATGGGAAACTTCTTTATTATTGGTTTCTCAGAAAATTGTATTCTTGATAAAAGTTGGTGCTTGCCCTAAAATAATAAATGAGTATTTCAGAAGTACGGCTTCCAGTACGGGAGCAAATGTCATTTCCCGGAATCTGGTCAAGGATAAAGTACCTAAACTTATAAATATACAGCAAATTCTTATAGGGAAATGTTTTTCCAAAATAAAAAAATAATCTAAATATGAAATTTTTTTCGATTTTTTTCTTAAACGTTACGCTACTGATGAATGTTTTGTTCTTTTGCTATTAGTATACTTGCCAATCAACTTTAAATTTTATTTAAGATAAAAATTAGTTGCATATTTATAGTTACATAATGTTTCAGTTTTTCCAAAGATAAAAGCCAGTTAAGGTATCAGTGTGTTGCAAACAGTTTAGATCCAAAATAATTGTCCACAATAATTACAAAATACAATTGGAATGACTGACTCAATAATAATTAAATTCATATGTCAGAGTGAAGTAAAATTATTGCTATTTGTTGTTATTCCAAATGCAAGACGTACTGTTCAAGACCAAATATTTTATATGGCTTTCCTGGATACTTGGGCATATTTTACTAATCGGGTACAAAAGATAATTAAATTATTATGCAAGTTATGGCACTTTACTCTCGACGCCATTTCGGAAAAATGACATTTGCTCCCGCACTAAAAGCAGTACGTAAATTTTGAAATACTCATTTATTCTTTTACGGCCAGCACCAACTTTTATCAAGGATAAAATTTTCTGAGAAACCAATAATAAAGCAGATTCCCATATGTTGCTTACTTTTTTGGATACACTGTATAACGTAAATACCATTGCAGTAACTGTCTGTCAAACATAATTCAAATAAGGAATCACAAATCCTCTTTAAAAACTTCTAGGTACTTAAAAGCAGATCGATTGAACTAAGGAGGATACGAAAAACCGACAGCCACCATGTTCCAGGTTTCATACCTGGCTGAGAGTTACCAGATATAATTTTATATTAATACGTTTTTGTTATTTGAGACAGCCTTAGTGTAAATAATTTAACAATACGTTATATTCTAAAAGCTAACTAATTTAAGCTAGTCCATTCTTAAAAATACAGAAGAAAACATTTTAAAGTAAGATATTTTCCATACACACACATGCTAAGACAATATACTGCTCACTGAGTTCATCCAAGGAAAATATTAGTTATTTTTTGCAGATAATTCTTTAATGACTCGACATGTTAAACAAAACGCATAAGGATCTTTCTAAGCTAAAAGCACAAAATGTTTATCAAATAATTATGAGATAAAGTTAAAACTGATGTTGACCTTGACATACTTAAGGATGAAGGATTCTAAAACAGAGTTACATAATACCAGCTAAAAATAATGATGATAATCTAAAGGTGCGTCCAGACTTGTGACAAAACCCCGTGACGTGACAGCGTCGCGAACATTTTCACGACGAGGCGAACTTCGTCGCCTGTCATCCCCGCGTGTCATCGTCGCGTATCATAGTCCCGTTCACAGCGTTCCACCCATTTAAATAAAAAACAGTCGGTCATCATGGACGTTGCAGCAGCAGCGTACATAGTTATAGATCATTTAATGCGTAATTCTATAAATGTTAACGTTGTCTCCTGGCCACATTCTATCTTGATATTAAAAAAGCAAATACTAACTCGAAACAAAAATAGCCGCTACACTGGTTAAAATTCAAGTAAATATGCAAAACGTTCTGATGATACGCGGTCCCGTCCAGACTTGGCGAACCAAGCGGCGTAGCATCCCTTTGATGCGACGCCAAAAGACCGTCAGGACATGGAACGCAGTGATGACACGCGGTAAACGCGGCGATGTCGCGCGTTGCGGTTACGGAGTACCGTCCAGAATATACGCGACGAGGTTCGCGGCGGTGTCACGATACGTGGTCTTGTCACAGGTCTGGACGCACCTTAAGACAAGTATTCCATAATACATTATTAAATTTTTGTTTTTCATTCTAAACCAAATACGTATAAAAAGAAATAGATAGATTTGTTTACTAGATATGAATATGCCAACATTGCTTCCCTTCTTATTTCCCCTATGATAAAATAGTACGGAAGCCGTACTATTTTATCACTTAATATGTGGAAAATCTAAACTTTGCCAAGACAGTCTTACAAAAAAGTAAATGGTATTACTTACAACTTATGAAGTAGGTACTTCTAATTTAAAAATATTCTCCAAATTAATGCCAGTATTAGTATATATACGGTCCATGCATCTCCAAAGCATTTCAAATCATAACCTGACTGTTCCAAATATTGGTAAACAACATCCAGCCGATGATAAGCAACAAAGGCATAACCCGCAAGTGGTGGTTTTAACCCAAAACATCCAAAAATAGATATCGCAATTAAGGTAAAGCGATATACGTGTTCTAGAGCGGTACCCGTGGAGGGGATTCTAAAAACCATTGTTTATCTTAACAAAAAAATAAATTGAAAAGATTACTTATAATCCAACTAGCTTTTCATCTTATCTATAGAACTATCTATAGGGTTCTATCGCACCTTTCCTTCCTGGTAAATGCCAGTGTCCATTCGAGAGATATTTCTTCAAAACCAATAACAGTCAATTATAAGGATCGGCCATATGAGAGCAACAGCAACAGCAATTCTTCTATAAAGATTGGAAAATTAATTTCACTGAAGGCAGCATGAATAATTTGTGGCGTACCACGTGGAGGTAGGATTCTCGTAACTCAACAAGAACTTTTATAGGTAGCCTCCATGCTACTGGTTAGGGTCGAAATACATAAACGCAACAAAAATATCATAAAATAATGACACTAATTATTGCGAATAGTCCATGAGGTACCTCGAAAAGGCTCCACAAAGAATCCTGACCTCTCGATTCGTTGTCGCCAAAACAGCACGGCCGCCGGCGTAAAAAAGGAAAACCGTGATGTCTCACAGAACGAATTTCAAGAACGTCCTCGGAAACATAGTTGCCAACTTAACTTAGTTGAAATAACAAACCCAAGCGCATGATGGAGTACCTGACGCCATAGCTCGGTTAATCTAACTTCTGCTCTTAAGCATATTCGCCAAGGAGCAAGTAAATTATGCCTTAAAAATCTGCATCTATGATGTGCCTGTCTAACTGTCAAGCGCATATGTGAATAACACTTAACAAATGAAAACACGAAATCACCTTGAAAGATGGATAAAACAAAAACAAATAATGCACCGAAACACAATTAGATAAATGAATTACAATATACATTAGAAGACTCTTATGATCTCCAAATTGTTTGAGGTTTGTATTGCAAGCAAATGGTTTGAAATAATAAACAAACTCAGTGTTACATTTGGGTTGAACAAGTTGTTAAGTTTTTATTAACTTTTAGTTCAAAGAAAAGCTTGTGAGCATTTTCCTGAGTAATTAAAAGAGCTTAAGCTTTAAAATCTATGAAGACAAGCGCTAGCAAATTGAACTACAAACCCAGAACCTTCGAAAGATGTTTTTGGAACTAGTGGAACACCTACTACTCTGAAAGAGTCAAAAATTAGTCGTGATGTTATTATCATATTATAAGAATCTAGTACATCATACATATAAATATAGTGTATTCAATAACTTTCAAGGTAAAATAAGGTAATTTACTTTATACACTGTACATATATTGGAATAATCTAAATTAAATTAAAATAAAATAAAATAAAAATAAATTAAGCAAAGCTGTAGCATTTGTTTATGCAAAAATTTGAAAATGCTACAATGTTACTTCTTCGCCACTTCACAATCAGCGGCACTCCCTCTTGC
>MU182146.1:101560-150666 GCA_016904865.1 Pissodes strobi
ATCTTACCACTAAAGGCGAATAATAAATAATTTTTCTTTTTCATCTCTTATTTTCTAAAAATTACATTAGTTCTGAGATAGCATTTATGCTAACCTTGTACGCAATAAAATTAGGCAACTTTAGGAATTGCATAAAAAATTAGTTATCTTGGATCAGGAATGAATAAATATTAGAATAGTTTATAGAATAAATATAAGTTGCCTCACTCACTGTCGGAACTTTGATGCATTGAGATCACAAGCGTGCGGCAGATACCTGCATATTCTGTAAACTTTGTACCGTCAAATATCGTGAACAACTGTGTATGCGTATACATCGGCGGAGACTGGCCCCTCCAGCGGGACGAGGGGGAGGGATCTAGCCGGTTTTGCGTGCTTAGAGAGTGCGGGAACTTAAATTTTATTTAGTAAACTTTGGTATAGGTAGATTCCTGGAACAGTACCTTGCTTTAAGACCCACATTATAGTAGGATAATTCGATTTTAGCAACTGTTTCTTATGGCATCAAAGTGAACTTTTACTGCATAGTTTTATTTAATATGACTAACTGAGTTTCCACCAAATAGTAACAGAATATATTTTGACAAGACTAGCGAAAGCATTTGTTTAGTTTATTTGAAACAATCTGAGTATTTTGTTTACTTACCTAACATTAAATTTTCTTGGAGATTTAGGTTTATCGTGACTTGTCATAAAGCATATCCCTAATCTATGATTATGAGCCAGCTGTGAGACACAGGAACTTACATCGAGCAATAATTAATTTCTTTACGAGCGCTTTTTGTTGGAAGTCTAGTATTTACCTTATAGCCAATTTTAGAAATTATGCTATATGCTCATATACAGTTACATATTAAGATGAGCAGTCAGTGATGTGAACTGGGAAATTACCGATAAATTACCGTGGTAATTTACTGTAATTTACCGTAAATTACCAGAAATTGATTACCGTAATTTACTGATAATTTACATAGAAAATCACTGGTTCTCGTGCTACATAATTCGTTATTTACCGTTATATACCGTTATTTACTGTATTTTATTGTAACGTACAGGGTGATCCCCTATAATGTCGCCCCCTTTAACCTTTTTATTTTAAGTGTCCCGAAAAAATTAAAAGCATAGTTATGTAGGTACTGAAAAATCCTTTTTTTCTGCGTGTAAGCAATATTGAAAGAATAATTAGTATACAGGGAAAAACAAAAAGTATTTTTTTTTATATATGAATTTATTTTTCGATTCCTCGTAAAATTCTAAGCATATTTTATGTATGATGTTATACCTCTAGAGTTAGTAGTTTCACAGCTATAAACAGTTGAAAATCGGTACTTTGACTAATTTTCACGTTGGCAGCAAGTAGATCATTAGAGATGGAATAAAATGAATTTCACATTCCTATCAATCCTATCTTCTTTGTCAGGAACTGAAAGGAACTGGCAGGCGGTACCATGGGTACCAAATCTGGTAACTCGGTAGGTACCATCAGTTAGCACCATCAGATAGCTCTTGGAAAGTTAAGATAGGAATGCGAAATTCATTTTACTCCATTTTTAATGGCCTTCTTGCTACCAAGGTGAAAAGTTGCCAAAGTATCGATTTTCAACCGCTAATAGCTTTGAAACTACTGACTCTAGAGGTATAACATCATACATCAATTATGCTTAGAATTTTACGAGGACTCGAAAAATAAATTCATATATAGGATGATCCATTGAAAAAAAATATCTTTGTTTTCCCTGTATACTGATAATTTTTCCAATATTTTTTATACGCAGAAAAAAAGTATTTTTCAGTACCTACATAGCCATTTTTAAAATTTTTTGGGACACAAAAAATTAAAAAAGCTAAAAGGGCGCGACATTATAGGCGATTTACTGCTCGCTGCCGGTTATTAGCCGAACCGGGGATTTACTGTCGGCTGTCATTCATTCCCATTCATTTTGTTCTGTGTTGCTTTCGTTTTAAAATTAAACAATATTTAAGGAAAAAACAATGTTTTATTCACAAACAAATGAAACAACTCTTTGTCCTACACCGATACTTACACACACCTTAATTTCATTCTCAAGTGGTAATTACATGATTATGACAAGGTATTTATTTATACATGTACATGTTTCTTTGGAAAAATAGCAATTTTTCTTTGTAAACTAGTTGAACGTTTCCAAAAGGCAGTAATATACACAATTTACATTAATTTACGAATGGAAATCGCTATTAGTTTACTTGCAGTTTACGATAAATTAGGGTAATTTATTGTTATTTACCAAAAATATATTACAGTTATTTACCACAATAATTTACGACACAAAGTTATTACCACAGTAATTAATTTTGGTAGTTAACACTCGTAAATTACCAGCGTAAATAACCAAAAATATAAACTACGGTAATTTTACATCACTGTACTGGTGAAGCTCAGCCGATTTTCGGCTAGGACCTCCTTGGTTGACTTTTTAAAGGACTTGAAAATTCCACTGCTAAGGATCTTGTATATGCCAAATGGTCTAACTTACCCCCATCTACACTGTCAAGGCGCCACTACTTTTACTCGGCCTTATTGTCACGATTTGTATTTTTTATCTGTGACGCCACGCCTTACTTAGCGTGTAGGAGAGTAACTCAGATTTAGGAACGCACTACGTCAAGTTGAGAAGAGATAATAAAGGAAACACATCGATAAAAACAGTAACAAGTTTATTTACAAACAAACTTAACAACGGTTAGACTGTATACTAATAAAAGCGTGTTTAATATTATAGATGAATTAAGAGTTTACACTATACCCAATTAATATGAAATCCATATCTTCTCGAGGGAGACTTAGTTCAAAGTTTGTCTAGCAAGCGACGCCACTATTTTAATAAAGTTTATGTGAGCGGAGTTGTCTTTAATTTAGGTATTTGTTCTGATATTTATAAGGTAAGTCTTTTAAGTTTATCACAAATTACTAAGGCACTTTCACTACTTTTTATAACTCCCCAAAAACTATCCATTTACTGGAAATTTTGATACTTCACAAATTCGACTCTCTCTTATACTTTTAGTAGCCCCTAAATGCCGTATACCTGTGCATACGTTCATCCAGGTTAGGTAAGGACCTGACAACCCTATACCTGTGCATAGATGTTCTCAGATATGGGGGTTGTGGGATAGAACAACTAGAAGTGGACGTACCTGTGTACTGCCCAGCAACTAAATTGAGCGGATTGAGAGACCCGAAAGCCTGATTAACTTGGCATTTGCCTGCGTATTTATATGTTACAAAATGCTGATGGCTGCATCGTTAAGGATTAAAGTCGCTCCCATCGACTGCTCAAGTTGTTTATAATTAACAGTGAATGTTTATATAAATTTTTTTAAGTTCAAGTTCAAACTTACGACAGGGTGATATTTAATTAATGATTTTAATTAGTTCAAAATATCAACGCATTGACTAAATAGTGACAATGATCACTTTTTACCTCATATTCGGCTTCTGCGCATTGACTAAATAGTGACAATTATCACTTTTTACCTCATATTGGGCTTCTGCATAAACATATGCATTCGTCTGCCCTATCAACACCTCCCGTATTATCGTTATATTTTCTTATAATATTGGGCTGGGGAACGTAAGCGGATTTCTTTTCTTTTTGGGAAAATCTTTTCACTTGAATTGTGGGAAGTACTTGGATATTGTTTAAGGCAAGCGTAACCACACTATTGTCGTGCCATTTACATAAAACGATAGTGTTACACTCAAAAGAAACATAGCCAATAGTACCCGTACTTTCTTTTTTAATTTTTCAGTTGATTTGAGAGGACATTTTCTTCGAGTCGGTTTTTCCGTACTGGTCCGATTCCTTTATAACCCCTTTCTCTTAGTGTCTGAAGTAGGACAATCGACGTAAAATTGACGAAATAGAGGTGATGTGGCACCTCAGGATAATTTTTGTTAAGAACGTCGACAAACTGCAGAAAAACACTGGAACCTAAACCAAACTGCTTATAATCATCGGGCAAAACAGTTGTCGAAATTTAATAATATATCCGAGCCTGCTGGTGACCATCTATAGTTTATAGCTCTAACGTATCGGTAATCCTCGAATAAATTGTTTTTTAAATTTCGACCATAATAGGGCACCTTTGACTCATCAATGCTATAAGTCCCTTCAATTAGTGCTAAATCTATAAACATAGTATCCAGTATATACACTAGTGAACGAATTTTGGAAAATTTGTCTGCTTTGTTGAGGTTTGAGTTATCGTTGCAATAAAGATTTTGCATTATATTATATCGAAATCTGTTCCTTGCCATAAAATGACAAACCAATGCATTGTTAGTGTAATTTGAATTATCTCAATACATTTCTCTTATTGGCAAAGAAACGTAACCGCTCAAAAATAATATTCCTATAACGCAGCGAATTTCATTTGCAGTTATGTCACCTTCCCTATTGTACATATTTGAATATTTCGCTGCATCGTCTAAAAATTGAAAAGATCGGTCAACCGGAGTAACTTGCCTTTTTGAACCGATGAAGTTTTTCCATTCGCTAGTTCCTTGTGGTACAAATTGCTTTTTTCAGGAAAACTTTGAAGTTGGCTTTCTAACTGATTTGGTTTTGCTTCATTTGGCAAATCTTGATAAGGGAAGATCGTCCTCACTATAGAAATCGCTGTTAGGATATCTACTGTGTCGACCACAACCTAAGCTTCAGATCGTAATTAGTTACGTAAGTCCATGTTATCTTCTTCGCCACTATCTTCATCGATTTGTTACTCGCTTGTACTTTCTGGAGGAAAAATAACTATGTTTTCAGGCATATCGATGTTCTCGTCTATATTTTCAGCTTCCACCAACAATTTGTAAGGAGCTAATGGTTTTTTCCAAAAATGTTTACAAAGATAGAAATTTCCGTTAATTCTGCCACCGTCCTTTTAAAAAGACAGTGCAAAAAACTACGGCGTACAGAAAAAAAAGAAACCAAAATATAGCTTTCGGTAGGCAAATTAGCTAAATACAAAAGCATTTCTGCAATAAAAATGGCAAAATAACGCTGGATTTCTAAAGAAAAACTAGGCTTTATTTACCTTAAATCAGCCATGTCGCACTTGTTTATAAACATAAAAATAAAGAATACATTCTCCTTTCGACGACTATTTGCACATGTTTACAATATTTACAAGATTTGGTATTGCTTTGCACCTACATGAGTCGCCATCTGCACGAAAATAGCCAAACTTTTATTTAACAAGCAAAATAACTACTGTTCCTTTAAAAGGACAGTGGCTTAATATGTAAGATACATTTTTCCTCCTTTGGTCGTCAAGAGGCTTAAAAAACGTTTAATTCATTGCCAATTTCCATCAAAGCATCGTGCTTCTGTTTTGGTGTTTATAATATTTGCTTTTACAACCTATATTTGTTTTAAATTTGAACGCTTCAATAAGCTATCACCTTTGCTTTTCCCACTTTATTTTGCCGATAGGTACCTATAAACAATGAAACACTGACAACACGCTTACACTGAGTACTGTATACAGTACAGTTTATCGATGTCGAACGCCGAGTAGCACGTCGCCACTCTGAATACAACTCAACTACGTTTTGATGCTTACCGACAACTCTTCGATAACCAGTCGACATGTAGATCCACCGAGATCCACAGATTTTGTCGATTGACCACATCATTTGCTGCGTACACATCAAGTCGACAGTGTTAATAGTTAGAGTCGATTGACAATGCCAACTTAGTGAAGACGTGCCTTAAGGTACTCAAAAATAGATTTGCGAAAACTATATTTTCTTATTGTCATATTTATGTTTATAATAATTATATTCTATGATCAATGATACAAGTTAATTAACCCTTTCCAGCCCAAATTATTATTATTTTTTTTAAATAAAAATTTATTTGTTGCGAAAACTTTTTGAATTTGCTGCCTTAATACTGACCAAACATTAATTTATAGTTTTTTTTCGAAAATTTTAGGAAAAAATAATAGATGACATATGGCATCAGTGGGAATAAATTTTGTCCAGCCCAAATTATTATTTTTTTACATTAAAATGTATTTATTGCGAAACCCTTTTGACTTTGCTGTCTTAATACTGACTAAACATTAATTTGTAATTTTTTTTCGAAAAATTGATTTTCTCATCATCAAAAATCATTTTGAAATAGGTAAGTGGGGTCAAAACATCATGATTTATAATAGTGTCTACTATCTTGTCTACTTCGTCAATGTCTTTTTTTTCCATGAAAGTTGGCTTTTTGGGATTTTTATATGATGCAGATGCGATAGATGCGATGCTAAAAAGGGTTGCTAATGGTATATCGCCTGGAATAATTTATTCTTCTACTTCTCCTTCTATTATTTCTTCTTCTATGTCGGAGTTATCTTGTGTGTTGTACAACATAATGTTCAGCGTGCTGGATGTCTCGTACTCGAAATAATTCTTCATCTTCATCTGTTTCACCACAACTGTCTATTTCTATGTCCGAAATAGTTTAAAAACTCCATATGGCATCATTGGGCTGGAAAGGGTTAAAATATTTAAAATGTTTTTGAATGACAAAAATTAAGAACCGATCTCTGCACGTTACAGTTCATGGATACATCTCAGATCCACTCACCATTAACGCGGGCATGCCTCAGGGCGAAATACCTTTATCAACTCTGTTTCCTTTCTACATTAATCACCTACTGACGGAAACCAATAATCCTGTTTACAGTTTTGCAGATGACAATACCCTTGTCTCCTAATTTTGATCAGAAAAACCTTTATCAGCGACTGAAACTGATCACCGTAGACAGCAGCAATTAATCAGGATCTGGAGAAAGTTTGAACTTGGTGCGACAGAAAATTTGGTCCAGTCCAATGTAGCAAACACCCAAGCAGCCACGTTTACCAAGAAATCATTATGGCTAGATCGACCATCGTCAGTCGGACTACTGGGGGGCGTTGCCTCACCCTAAGTACTAAAAAAATGTATTAAATTAACCTAACAAACATTTCAAAATTTCTTTTCGACCCAGGTTTTAGTGCAAACATTTCGGACTGCCCCTCCCCCCCCCCCTAGCTCACAAGCTGGCGACGCCCTTGCTACTGGGTGTCTCGGTTAACAGCAATGTATCCTGGTATGACAATAAAAAGTTGTATAAACCGCAGCAGCTGCTCTTGCTCTAATAAAGCGCAAATAAGACCGTACTTAGGATATTGCTCTCACATCTGCGGTGCCGCACCAAAGCACAACCCTTGAGCCGCTGGATTCCATTCAGAAGAGAGCTGTGCATCTCGTCGGCGACACGGAGATAAACCGGGATTTGAATAGTCTAGAACACCGCAGACATGTGGTCGAGATATCCCTGTTTTACAAATATTTTCACGGCAGATTTTCCCAAGATTAGGCCCGCCTCATCTCGCCCCCAGCAACGCCTGCCAGAAAGTCATGACCGACGGCAAGAGCGCACCCTTTCGTCGTAAAACTTGAAACACTTAGTACATTTCTTTAAAAGGACTCCTTTGTTTGGTGCACTGCATTGCTGTGGAACTCACTCCCAGGACATCTGTTTCCCCCAAATTAAAATTACAGCTATTCAAGACCCGTGTGCATCAACCTTTTCGCATACACACGACGAAGGTCATAAGATCTGCCTTTGGTATGTGTATCACTGCCACAAAATGTTAACTACATGGTTATACTAAATCACTCAGCACATGATAATGTGATGTTCACATCTTTCGAGCCCTTTAGGACATAATGCCAACTAGCTATCGTCTGGCTACAAATTAAAAAATAACCGTGAAAAGTACAAAAAATAAATATAACAAAGCTCTATTGAAGTTAGCCAGTTATGATGATGAAAACAAAAAGTGCTTTAAACTAGTTTTCGGTAGAGTAAAACTAATAATCAAATATTACGGATACAATTATAAAAGAACCAGGCATACGAATGGTTCAAAACTCTGGCTGGTACAGAGAAATGAGTTTTTACTTAATACAATGATGTATCGCCCACGGTCGGGGTCTACTCAATGCCACGCTTCGGTAGAGAACATTTCCAGACTCAGCAAATAAAATAACGCCAAAAACGCTAGGCTACCTCATAAGGTGGACGAGAAAGCTGACAAGCAGTTATAAATCTCATTAGAGCGAGCTCTAGGCACCAAACAAACAATCAACTAAAAGTAATGCAAAAGTACGTCTGAAACTCAAAAATTTGTTGAGTGGAAAATCTCACAAATGCAAAATCAACCAACAAGTATCATCCGACACCAAACACTGCCGCTACAAATGGCTGACCTGTGAAAAGTGGCGTACACGAAACTTCCAGAAACCAACGTAGAAGGCCAATAGACTTCCTCTTATACTCCAACCTCTAGAATTTCTAACCCAACAATTTTTTTAACCGATCTCCAGGATTCTGACACCGAAGCTTATTTTAATTAATTACCCAAGTTAGCCGAATGGAAATACTTATTCGACCCGACATTGATTAATCAATTTTGATCAAATCGATCAGCGGCGTGCCCGAACGGCTCGCCACCCATGCAGGATTTCACTGAACCTTAGAGGAACGGTCGAAAAACCATCGAATCTTATACTTGATTATCTGAGGTGAAATAAATGTAACTGGATATTAATGATAACTAATCATAATACACAGTGTTATCAGGAAATTGAACTGTGAAAAACATGTTGGGTGTTTCCCCAACAACTTCTAAAAGCTTTATATTCAGGAATAGAACTATATATTCAGAACCTTGTTCGTTTGTTGGTTTCCTTGTAAACAGAAGGATAATTTGTCAGCAAATTGTAATCTTCGTACTTTAAAGATACTTGCAAAATTTCCTCAAACAAAACCATCCCAAAGTTATAGGAGTAAAGTTTCGTCCTTTCCAGGTAACCCTTTCTTAACCGACTAAGTGCCCTAGACTCCCTTTTCCTAATTACTCTTTTATAACTTCCTTGCTAATTAAATAAGCTACATTTGATTAAGCTCTTTCAGATTTAAGGTAATTGCAAGTAAAATTTCTATATTCATTAACCTGTAAAACAGGAAGTTAATTAATTCTGAGTAATGAATATCATGGACTGACAGTTTCGAACAAAAACCTAATTAGGGATGTTTAAGAGGGGAATTACAAATTAGATTATAAGAATAAAACGTTATGATTTCAAGACATATTTTTAAGTTTAATAATAAACGTGTTTAAAAATGGTTCGCTATCTTGCATATTTCTTATTCTTATACTGTATTTTATTGTAATGTACAGGGTGATCCCCTATAATGTCGCCCCCCTTTAAACTTTTTATTTTAAGTGTCCCCAAAAAATTAAAAGTATAGTTATATAGGTACTGAAAAATACTTTTTTTCTGCGTGTAAACAATATTGGAAAAATAATTAGTATACAGGGAAAAACAAAAAGTTAATTTTTTTTTCAATGGATCACCCTATATATGAATTTATTTTTCGATTCCTCGTAAAATTCAAAGCATATTTTAGGTATGATGTTATACCTCCAGAGTTAGTAGTTTCACAGCTATAAAAGGTTGAAAATCGGTACTTTGGCTAATTTTCACGTTGGCAGCAAGAAGATCATTAGAGATGGAGTAAAATGAATTTCATATTCCTATCTTCTTTGTCAGGAACTGAAAGGAACTGGCAGGCGGTACCATGGGTACCAAATCTGGTAACTCGGTAGGTACCATCAGTTAGCACCATCAGATAGCTCTTGGAAATTTAAGATAGGAATGCGAAATTCATTTTACTCCATTTTTAATGGCCTTCTTGCTCCCAAGGTGAAAAGTAGCCAAAGTATCGATTTTCAACCGTTTATAGCTTTGAAAGTAATGACTCTAGAGGTATAACAACATACATAAATTATGCTTAGAATTTTACGAGGAATCGAAAAATAAATTCATATATAGGATGACCCATTGAAAAAAAATAACTTTTTGTTTTTCCCTGTATACTGATAATTTTTCCAATGTTTTTATACGCAGGAAATAGTATATTATTTTATATGGAGGAAAAGTGATACTTTTCATGGCGCGCTCGTGTTTAACAGCCGAACGGAGTGAGGCTGGTAATAGAGAGCAAGCCATGAAAAGTAACTTTTCCTCCAAATAAAATATGCTGTTTTTTCTTCAAATGTCGACAAATTAATGCAAAAACATCTCTTTTTAATAGTAATAATATCTAATTATTATTAAAGATAAATGGGTTCGCAAGGTGGCTTAGACCACAGTCGTAGGTGGCCTTGCTTAGACCGGTGTCGGTGAATATAATGTAACATAAAGCTGTCAGTGGACACTGTCAACAATAATTATTTTTTTAAGATGGCGTCT
The DNA here is from genome assembly GCA_016904865.1 of Pissodes strobi. Classification (NCBI taxonomy): domain Eukaryota; kingdom Metazoa; phylum Arthropoda; class Insecta; order Coleoptera; family Curculionidae; genus Pissodes; species Pissodes strobi. The sequence continues at coordinate 111,904 of MU182146.1, forward strand.
CCGATTGCGTTTTAATTCCGTATTGATAAGCAGTTATTGAGTAAGTTCGATTAAATAATAACCAATTTGTTCCTAAATTAGTGATTTTTAGAAATGCAGTCACAAATTGAGTGATAAATACAAATTGTAGTTTAATAAATCTTGAGTTGTTGACGCTTATTTCGTTGTCTGTTTGTATTGTATCTATGTTGCTATGACAACACTTTTACCTCCGCCGGCGGAAAAGTGAAAAGTAAAGCTCCGGCGGAGGAAAAACGAAACTTCACGGCCGCCTACACAGTCGAGTAATGACGGATTTACTGACGTTTGAAGAAAAAAAGTATTTTTCAGTACCTACATAACCATACTTTTAATTTTTTCGGGACACTAAAAATTAAAAAGGTCAAAAGGGGGCGACATTATAGGGGATTTACTGCTGGCTGCCGGTTATTAGCCGAACCGGTGATTTACTGTCGGCTGTCATTCATTCCCATTCATTTTGTTCTGTGTTGCTTTCGTTTTAAAATTAAATAATATTTAAGGAAAAAACAAACAATGAAACAACTCTTTGTCCTAGACCGATACTTACACACACCGTAATTTCATTCACAAGTGGGAAGTTATTTTTTATACATGTACAGGGTGACTCGAATTCGTGTCTATGTATGGGGAACTCGAAAACCGTAAGAGATACAGTGTCGGTCAAATTAAGGAGAAATTGCTCATTTAAGTGCCTAACAATATGACGTTTTGAAAGTTTTAAAATTTGGAATATTTACGAAGATATTCGGAAAAAATCGAAATTTTGAAAAATCGTTTTATTTTTTTTCCTGGGCTTATTTAAAAACGGATTTCAAATCTAATTGCACTTTTGCATTGCCACTTTTTCCGCTCTATCCAATGATGATATCCAGTTTGAAATCCGACGTTTCGTCTTCAAGGGATCATGATCAACTTTCATTTTTTAAATACGAACTTTAATTTTTTTATCGTTTTTCAGATGGTATTGGCGTTATTAATATGAATATGTGTTTATTATTTATTATTTTTTTATTTTTATTATTTTTTATTATTTTTGATTTATGTATTTTGCTTTGGCGTGATATTAAATAATTTAAGGTAGGTACTTTTGAACTTTTCATTTTCTATAAAAATATATTATTTGTTTTTTGCAGTAAGTGGAAAATTGGAGCCCGTATTAAAAATTAAAAATAGTAAAATTATTTTTTACGAGAATATGGCCATGAACTATTACTCAAACAAGTTGCTTAGTGCATTATATTTATAAGCAAATTTCCAATAGGTGTTTTTCCATCACGTTGTATGATTATAAATTGTTGATGTTCTCTATTAAATAAAATTTTTAATTGGTTAAAAGTTGGGAATATTTTATCTTTGCAGTAAGCAACTTGTTTGAGTAATAGTTCATGGCCATATTCTCGTAAGAAATAATTTTACTATTTTTTATTTTTTATACCCTCCAATCTTCGAAATCAGTTAATAAATAATGGATGAAGAAGATTATTACAATACATCTATATTCAAAGTTCAATATGAAAAAAAAATTGAGCGAGTCTGGTAGTACTCGAAACATAAATGTGTAAACAGACATAAAGTCCATTCAAGGCTATTGCGCTGTTACGTCAGAATTTCAGACGTCCAAAGAAAAGATCCGTACGTCTTAGATAGACTCGTACGTTAATTCTTACACTAGCCAAAAGATGTCTCTATACCTGTTTTCTATTCCGGAGCACGTTCCAGTTTTTATCAATTTTACATACTTATGACAATATTGTTTTAAACGTCTGGGCATCTGAATAATACTTTCGACAGTTCGTTTAATTTAAAATAATAATATCCTTTTTATCGTCTAAAATCCATTTAAAAACGATTTTAAATGGCAAAATTGTATAAAAATCCGAAAACTCGGAGTTTTTTAGGCCGGTAGCCATGGCTTCGAACGAATTTGTCGTGGATTTTGAAGCGCAAATTCATTTTAAATTCAACCGTCCATTAAAAATAAGCTGTGCTATGGATCCAAATACTCTGCGAATATAATAATTAAAAAATAATACTTTTGACGGTTCGTTTAATTTAAAATATGCTTTTTTATCGTCTAAAATCCATTTAAAACGATTTTAAATGGCAAAATTGTATATAATACCGCCCTAGCGGCTAGAATTGGTTTGCGCATTTCCGTCTCATTTGCCGAGATTTGTCCTCATATCGCCGCGTAAGATGTTTACACATCAAAAATACATTTTTTCTAGAGATATCATTATTTAGTATTATCAAATAAATAAAAAGAAATATTACTTACATTGTGCACAGCTTTCCAGGGTAAAAGTGACCTACCAGCATCTTTTTCACGTGTGGACTAATGCACTAATTTTAAAATTAAAGCTTGCTCTTTCTCACTGAACCGGTGGGGCATCTCAAAACGATTTTGGGTCAAGTTTCGTTTAGCGGAAATCCGTTTGGAAGAAATTAAATTTATTTTTGACATTATAGTACCTGTCTCAACGCAGAACAATCAAAGTTTTTCTCCGCAAATACATCAATCTCATTTTCAAGAAAAAAAAATTAAAAGAGCGAAAATCCTCTAGAAAAAAATTCTTGGCTTAGACTAGCTCTCTACCTCTCTAACCCTTATTAACCAGAGTAAAAAGCTCTTCACTATCCCAAATTACCCCAAACTAACCGAGACTAATCCAAACTAACATAAACTAACCCAAACTAACCCAAACTAATCTAAACTAACCCAAACTAACCCAAGCTAACCCAAACTAACCTAAACTAACCGGAGTCAAAAGACAAGCGCACCACGCGCGCTTGTCTTCTTTATTCCAAATTACCCCAAATTAACTCATATACTAACCCAAAATTATCATATAAAAAAATCTAGTTTTCTGTAAAACAAAACATTTGCGGAGAAAAGGAAAATTATTTTTGTGCCAGTACTCTAGTGTAGAATCATTTTATAGAACGATATTTTTTGTAGCCGATTTCCGCCATTCTAAACTACAAAAAATAATAAAAAATTTTCATTAATTAGGCATTTTCGGATAAAACTAATAACACCGTTTTTATTAATAGGTTTTTCTGGACGGGCCTATGACAAAAAAGAATAATGGGAAAACTATCCAAATATAGGTTTTAGCTAAATTATCATATAAAAAAATCTAGTTTTCTGGAAAACAAAACATTTGCGGAGAAAAGGAAAATTATTTTTGTGCTAGTATTCTTGTGTAGAATCATCCTATAGAACGATATTTTTTGAAGCCTATTTCGGCTAAAAGAAACTTGAGCCACGATTTTTATTAGCAATTATTAGCGTAAAACACAAACCAACTACCAACAAATCAATAAATGAATTAAATCTGTTATTTTCGTTATGATATTTTGACATTGACGCAAATCGATGTCAAAGATTCCAATTTGACGGACCAATTTAGTACATACGTTCATTCCATAAAGAAAGATGGAATGATGTGACGTAACAGCGCAATAGACTTGAACGGACTTTATGTCCTATATCAACATGATGGACTTGAAAATCTAACACCGCCCTAGCAGCTAGCTTTTTAGAAACACCTCTTGAGTCGTTGCAATCGCGGCCGTCCTGTATTAGTTTGCTCCTCAATGCGCATGGGTTATGATTGCACATTTCCGTCCCCACATTTCCGTCCCATTTGCCGAGATTTACCATCACATCGCCGCGCCACGTAATATCAATATCATTAATGTTTTGTTAAACCTTCTATTAGATTACCTTCGCTATACCGATTTTTGTTTTGTTAATTTCATTCACTTGATCAAATATTTTGACTTTAACTGATTAAAAACTTTTCTATCTTCTCAGTGTAGACAGGTGAAGTGTTTTCGATTTGTTGAACGACAGAGTCGATAGACAGAGTTGATCGACAATGGCGACTCAGTGAGGATGTGGCTTGTGGTTTTAATAAACAATTACGAAAATCTGCGTTAGAGAAATTGATTTAAGCATAAAGAGATCAAAATTTTGTTTTTTGAACCTGTTTATAATAGATTAGAATTTGCTTAATATGGGACTTAAGTCTTGACAAAAATCAACAAGCTTAATTGGCAAAATAACCAAATTAATTAAACTTAAATATTAATGTACGTTTTACATCTTTTTCAATGATGTGTAATTTGGCTAAGACTAATCTTCCTTTGGATGGTGTTCAACATCAACACTGCCTACTCGAATTTTTCTAATGACTTGGTCCCGCAATTAGTATTCAAATTCCAATTTTCGACAAATTTGTGTAAGGGTACAGTCTTTCTATTCTCTTATTGCCCTAAAAATCGCTTTTCATTTACAAGTTTGTAATTTCACTTTTGAGCAACTAAGCGATATATTATGCTTTCGCGATTTTCATTTTGCACGACATTTTGAATAAGCTACTAAATCTAATTGAAATTCAAGATCACTATACACTTTTTCTCAAAACTTATGTGCCATACGTGTTTTCCTCTAACCACAGCTTTTGTGTGCAGATTCACGAATTTAGGTAGAAGAGTTCAAAATTAAGATTGCTCCAATTTCAAACAAAACCCTTATTTCGCCATCTCGAACTCTAATCAAATGAAAATGTTTTTCAAATAAAAAATGTGCTTTCATGAGATAATAATAATTAGGCTTCGATATACTCATTCTAATAAAAGGGACAAAATAATAGAAATATTCATCGAACAAAGCGAGTCAAATTTGCAATATATGCATATCGCTGTAATTTAAAATGGAATTACCGCTCTAAATCTCTGGTGCATTTCAATTATTGCATTATTTGCACATTAGGGAAATATTCTGTGTAATTCTATAAGCCACTTTAAACCAGTTCCATTAATATTAAAATATTTGTTGTGATATTAACGCAGCTAATTTTTGCTTCTGGCTGTTTTGTATACTTCTAGGTCGATAAATAGAAGGTTTTTTATAAGTAAGAGCTAAAAATTTATTTAGATAAACTATAATGCATTTTCCATCAAATTTCATTTTTGCTTAGCTGTGTATTTTTCCAGTGCACAAAAAAGAATAATAAGTTTAAATCAATTTTCTGAAATCTTTACGTTTTAAATTATTCCAGTTCAATTATGATATTGTAAACACAAGTCGAAATTAATTTACGATTAAAAGTTAATATTTTTTGCCATAAACCTTTTACTTAAAAGCAATTTGAAATTTGTATTCGGAATAAACTTAAAACTTCTGTTCAGAAACAACATAGATTTTGTATTCAAGAAGAACTTCTATATACTAAATTTAAGAATAAAATCAGAGAATTTCATATGAATATAAACCAAATTAAACGGGTAAATTATTTCATAAAATTGTTGATCTTGTACATCAAAAACATGCCCAACAAAACAAGCCATATACCAATTATTTGGCTAGTGGTTATATGAGAAAACACACTTTTGTAGACTTTGCGATGGAGCATTTGAACAGACTCTGTTAGGTCTATAGAGCGAAACATCATATTTTCTCATTCATCTAGTGATGATCATAAACTTAGCACTCAGAATTCCTAAAATAATTATTAGTCGATACGAGTTATATACGATGTGTCACATTTAAGATAAAGACAACCCCATATTTTTGCTATTTGGAGGAATACCTACTTAAATTTTTGCATAGTCATAGAGGTCAATGAGTCGCATTCACAGTCGAATTCACGAGCAGGATAAATTTTATTTTTTTTGCGTCCCGTTAGAGATATCGAAAAAAAATATTAGAACATGTTGTTTCTGAAATAAATTTACGGATCTAGGTATATTGGCCGTAAATCCAGCAGGTCCATTCATGACCCTTAAAGTTTATCGTGTCTAGTGAATATTAGCAAGGATAAAATCAGATCGTGTTTCGTTCGTCACAAGATCATGCCCTAAAAACCGAGTTCCTATCTACATTGAAAGAAAGTCATGATGATAAAATATTAGAATCTATTCTCAAGAAGATTATTACAATTACAGAGTTTTAATCACACTACCGAAACAGAATGTTTGCACCAGCGTTTCGCTAACCATGTTAGCATCATCAGGAGGTGGTAGGTTGCTGCACACATGTCGATCCGGTACGGCATGGCACTCACCATCAAAAAACGTAGGGGATTTGATCCACATAAACAAATGTAGATGTGCTAACTTGCCCAGTATGGCACAGTGGCACACAGAGTGGCAGCTCCGGAGACGGACGGGATTCCGAGAAACCGAAGAACTCGCGACTTTTCGTGCCGTACCGGCCCGGTGAGTGGGAGCACACTCTACGGGATCTGGTGTTCTTAAATATTAGCTCAGGCTATATATCGATATGTTCTGAAAATCTATAAAACGATATTCGATGCGAATGCGATTAAGATACGTAAATTCGTACCCGGGCTAAAAGAAAAACAAAAATTTAATTTTTTCCGAAATTTGAAGCTTACGAAATTTTATTTGGAATACCGGGGAAAAGCTGCCTTTTAACAAAACAAGAATTATTCTTATTTATAGTTTTTAGATTGTGTGACATCTTTTGCCCTCTACCCGGGCTAAAAGAAAAAAAAATAATTTTTTCCGAAATTTGAAAGTTACGAAATTTTATTTGGAATACCGGGGAAAAGCTGCCTGTGAACAAAACAAAAATTATTCTTATTTACGGTTTTTGGATTATGTGACATCTTTTGCCCTCTACCGGTGCTAAAAAAAATAAAAATTAATTTTTTTTAATTAATTTTCATTTGGAATACCACTCAAAGGTCGTGACTTGACTCACTAAGTATACATTTTATTTGACATTTTGTTATTGTGATATAACTTTTGAGCAGTTCTTCGCTTGTTTATTGAGAAAACGACCCATAACTCACCACGGGAAGGTAACTGCTCATCGAGTTCCATCCCACCCACCCTCATCCATCCTCATTACAAATTATTGATTAAAATCTTTTTTGCTTTCGAATTTAGGCATCGATTTATACGATTCTAATCTAACTTTAGTAATTTGCCAGTCTATTAGATCGATGTAGTCATTTGCATCAAAATTTAGTTTTGGAATCGAGAAAGAGTGCATCGAATTCGGGTTTTCATTTTTCTTAGCATTTAAAGCTCTCCGCATTTCAACTTCTTGAAAATGAGGACGATCGTCATGTATCATACACAGTAAAATATTTTCGGGGTGTCCGAAATATCAATTATGTTGGATAACACTGTCGAAAATGTCTCTTAGTTCTTTTATTAAATATCGACTTAATTAAATTGTTCTCGAAACAAGCTTTAAACCGTTTGCACAAGATCGATCACCCTTTATATAGAACCACATTGGAGCATAAACTTTTACAATATAATTAAGTAACTCTTTTAAATTCGAAGAGGGTTCCTTTGTTGAAACATAGAGTCGCAAAAGCTAATGTAAGCTAGAGGGCATGGTTCACTTTTCCTGGGCTTCGATTCAATAAATCGGCAGAGCATTGGCCAGAAGATATAGCGAGACAAATTTGATAGAGATATTTCTGGTCTGCGCTCAAATCATTGAAGTCAATTTCGGGTAACTGGCAGCTAACTATTTCATATTCAGCGAGGGGCAGTTTTCCGCAAAGTTCTATTTTCTTGCCTAACACATCTGAAAAGGCTACGGGACCTGTCGTTTTACCGTCGAGATGTTGAAAAATATGTAGTAGTAGCAGCTCATTCCAATGAAGTTAGCAGACAAACCATTGTAATGAGCGTCCTAATTTTGATTTCAGTTGTGTTATAACGCCATTTTTTAAACCGGTATTAACCCGCGACTAAATTGTCTAAATTGCAACTATTGTCATTTAAAAATAATGCTTTCACAAACACTTTTTGCGGACCCAGAGGAAGGAATAATTGAATGACCAAGAAAAATTAAACCTGTTTCTTGTACGAGCGAAATACGTTCCTCGACTATTGTTCTCCTATGAGCTCTGCCCTCCATTTCTTCAATAAGTAAGGTTTTATCCCTTCGTCCGTCGAAATATAATGCCTCTAGTGGCTTAAGCTTTGACGATCCTAAGAGGTTTTCTCTTGTGCAGTCTTTTTTGATCTTTCTTGTGTCTACTGCAGGCGCGGCTTCTCAGTAAGGTCATTTGGTGAATGAGCTAATTTTAATTTAATTTTCAGCTGATAGTCATTTTTAAAAAAGTGTCATGGGAAAGCTCCCCAATTTGTCCCGTTGATGCTGTATGCCCGGCCGTATTTTAAATACATTTTATGGCTTTTTACGAGATCCGAAACCAAGACGGAGCGCTTAGATACGAGCTTTCTAATGAGTTAAAAAGAGACACATAGTTGACGAAATTGTCGACGGCCGGCCAATGATAGTGTTTTTGGGGCTTGCAGGTTCGCATGTTGCCTGACCTTTACGAAAACCCACTCGAACCGTTCGGAAGGATAAAATATTATATTGCAAACATTTGGGTTACGGGTGAGACAAATGAATATGAATTTTAATTGGATGATATTGACTTACGCATTGCATTTGCAAAAACTTATATGAAATTTACGTGTTATTATCGATTATAGCAGGCCGACCGGTGCGAGGTTTTTGATTGGTTTTTTATTTAAATTATACTTTCCTTTTAGTTATCCTAACTTTTTTTTTGAATTTGACTATTGTTGCATTGTGTCGTTTGTAGCGTTTGATTAGTGGTAAATTTAGTGCAAGTACTTAGAGTTATAAACAATTATTTACCAATGGCTTCTGTGCAAGAAATACTTCAGTGTAAAATAAGCGGCACATTGTCGTTTGAAAAGAGTTTAGAAATCAAAGAAAATGGACGCCTGAAACCTTCAAGACTTAAAACAAACCACAAAAGATAAGAAGGAAAGAAATTAGTACGTATTTTAATCCAGCTATGCACAATATTCCTGACAGGAGTTGCGGATGCAACGTAAAAAAGCATATTTTTATTTGCCCTGTATTTTGTTTTGTACCGATGATTCGTTATGGGCTAAAACTGGAGTTACTGATAAGACATTTTGGGCGTGGCACCCGGAAATTTTTTCGCCTTCGACGCTATTCTGGCATGCGCCTCTTTTCACCTAGATTTGTCCCACTTGCCACTAAACTCACGTGCCGCGCCTGGTCTACTGGCTTTATCTATGCGTTTAGCTGTCTTCTTTAGGTCGACATATCCTATAATCATTTAACGGGATCTCTTTGATCTACCAAAAAAGAATTTCTTTTCTTTTGAGCTTAATATGGGTGTTGAAAAATCAAATATATTATATCTAGAAAAGTATAAGTAATAATCAGTGAAATTAAGATATTCAAAAAATAATATTTATATTCGATGCTTTTTTAATGTTAATGCAGGGTAGAGGGCAGAAGCCATATCACCAGAGAAAAATTGTAAATAAGAATTATCTTTATATATTGATTTCAAAATTTGAGTGGTATTCCAAATCAATATTTTACAATTTATTTTTCAAATTTTTTGGAAAATTTTGAGCCCTGGTAGAGGGCAAAAGATGTCAAAAAATTAAAAAGTCTAAAATAAACTTTTGTTTTAGAACTTAAAAAGGCAACTTTTTCCTGCTACTCCAAATCCAATATCGAGAATTCTGAAAAAACCGACGATTTCGGCCCACCGTCAATGCTGCTGGTATTTACACCCTGGGGACAGAGCTGAAGCAGCCTTATTCAAAAAGCATACAACTGAGCTGGAGTAATAGGCAACAATTTGTCTGATAAAAATATAGAACATATTATCTACAATAGACGATACTATTATTTGCGTAGCATCTGGCTTCCACAAAAGCTAAATAAGAGAACAAATTCTCAAATTAAGATGGCACTAAATAATTACAATGTTTTAAGAGATTCTGTCTCATATCTGAGAAACTGACCTTTTAACATTGAAAATGATTTAACTTTGAGAAAGTCTTAACATTGGATATTTTTTAGCATTGTAAATGTTTCTGTTATTCTAGTATGAAGCATCAAATCGAAAAAGTGCATGCTACATTTGCCACATGATGACGTCAGACGCGTGAGAGATCGTGTTAGTTTGTTTATGCGGGCGGATTTGCTTCAAATGACAAAAATATATTAACCCTTCGTTGGTGTGGTGGGGTATGGCATACCCCATACCATGTTTTTCAATGAGTAATTTTAATATTTTTTCCTGTGGCGCCTTCTAACTTCTAATAGCTTAAGCTAAGACATTATCCGATATAATGTGCATATGCGCTCGACAGAATTTTGTGGTAGTCGTAAATTAGCCGCCGCCAGGTTCACTTGGGGTATGCCATACCCCACCACACTTACTACGTAACTATTTTTGGCATTGCATTTGTATTGAGGTAATTTAAAAATATATTTTTTATTGACACTTTTTTGTTAAAATTATATACGATTTAATTAGAAGCGTTCAAAATGTCTAAAAGAACTTGGATTGCAATTCCTGAGCAAAAGAAAAGAGGAACAAATACTCGCTTGCCACGAGACTTGAGACCAGTTTGCAGTCAGGAAAATCTACTAAAATGAAAATAAACACCGAAGGGTATTTTATGTTTGTGAAAAGTGTCGTGTTGCAATATGTATGGAGCACGCACATTTATTTTGTGAAAATTCTCTGGAATTAAGACCTGCCTAAAAAAACTATTAGGTAACCGTTTTTGTATTTTTTTTTAGTGTATAATGTTCGTTTTGTCCTTTACAAGAAAGTTCAATTTATTTTTGGGAAAGAAAAATATATATATTTTTAAATTAACGTAACAGAACAATGTTTTTATTTCGTTGAAAATATATCATTATGTTGTTTAATAAAGTTTACTAAGTAAATATAATTTTTGCAATAATTTTGTTTTTTTATTACAATACACTATATTATTATTAACGGTTTAAAAGCAAAAGAAATATTAAAACCTAACAAAACTTTCCAAAAAACGTAAAATAATTTGGGGTATGACATACCCCACCACACTTAAAGTGTAACATTTTTTCACCACACCAACGAAGGGTTAAAACTAATTGAAAATAACCGCAAGTTGAATGAACGACTAACCCACGCTAACAAAAAGTAACCAAAAGCACCAAAAAGGTTTAAAATGTATCGGAACAGATTAAAAAAGTTAAAGTAGCTTAAAGTAAGCGAACTTTGGCGACTAACCAACACTAACCAAAAACATTAAAATTGGTTATAACGTATCGGATCCGATCGAAATTACTAAAATAAATTGGAACTAACTGAAACTAACAGAAAGTTGATTCAACCACTAACCCAAACTAATAAAAAGCACCAAAAAAGGCTAAAACGTATCGGAACACATTAAAAATATTAAATTAATTTAAAACGAATCAAACTTTGGCGACTAACCAAAACTAACTAAAAACATTAAATTTGGTTATAACGTATCGGAGCCGGTCCAAATGACTTAATTAAATTAAAACTTATTGAAGTAAACCGAAAGTTGATTAAAGGACTACCCAAAGCTAACCTACATCACCAAAAAAGGCTAAAGCGTATCGGAACAATTTAAAAAATTAAAGTAAGATAAAACTAACCCAAATTAACCGAATTTGGGCGACTAATTAACTAAAAACATGAAAATTGGTTATAACATGCCTGAACCGGCTCAAATGAGTAAAATAAATTAAAACTAACTGAAATTAACCGAAAGTTGATTGAAGGACTAATCAAAACTAACCGAAAGTAACAAAAAACACCAAAAAGGGCTAGAACCCATCGGAACAAATTAAAAATATTAAAAAAAATTAAACTAACCCAAATTAGCCGACTAACTAAAACTAACCAAAAATATTAAATATTAAATTTGGTTATAAAACGTCTGAACCGGTTCAAAGGACCAAACTAAAATAAAAATAACTAAAATTAATCGAAATTTGATTGAACGACTAACCAAACGTGACCAAAAGCACCAAAAATTACTGAAACGTATCGGAATAGATTAAAATTAATATTAAAGTAAGTTCCAAATAAGTCAAATTAACCGAATATTGGCGACCAATCAATGTTAGCCAAAAACATTAAAATTGGATATAACATATCGGAACCGGTTTAAAGGACTAAAATAAATTAAAACTTACTGAAACTAACCGAAGAATGATTGAGTAACTAACCAAAACTGAAACAAAAACACCAAAAAGGCTAAAATGTATCCGAATAGGCTACACAAATTAAAGTAAGTTAAAACTAACCAAAACTATCCGAATTTGAGCGACTAACCAACAACATTAAATTTAATTTTAACGTATCGGAGCCAAATGAATTGCATGAGAGTGATTTTTCAAGGTCGCGTCACGACAAGGTAAATTTTCGTGAACGTCACGACACGGTTTATGAAAAATTGATTATAATTTATTGGACCCAGCTCAAATATGCATAATAAATTGAAACTAATGAAACTAACCGAAAGTTGATTGGATGACTAACCAAAAGTAACCAAATCTATGAAAATTGATCATAATGCATCGGAACTGGTTCAAGTGACTAAAATAAGTTGAAACTAAGTGAAAAAACCCAAAAGTTATTTGGACGACTAACCAAAACTAAACAAATCTAACAAAATTGATTATAACGTATCGGAACCCGTTCATATAACTAAAATAAGCTGATACTAATAGGACGACTAACCAACCTAACCAAATCTATTAGAATTGATTATAAAGTATCGCAACCGGTGCAAATGACTAAAATAAGTTGAGACTAAACTAACAGAAAGTTGATTGGACGACTAACCAAAACTACACCAAATCTAGTAAAATTGATTTTAACGTATAGGAATCGGTTCAAATTAGTATAATAACTTTGAGACTAAGTGAAACAAACCGAAATTGATTTCACGACTAACCGACACTAATTAAATCTACTAAAATTGATTATAACGTATCGAAGCCGATTCAAATTACTAAAATAGGTTGAGAATAAGTTAAACTAACCGAAAGTTGATTCGACGACTAACCAGAACGAGCAAAATCTATTAAAATTGATTATAACGTATCGTAACCGGTTTGAATGACTAAAATAAGATGATACTAATTGCAAGAAACCGAAAGTTTATTAGACGACTAATGAAAACTAACCAAATATATGAATATTGATTATAATGTATCGGAACCGCCGAAACTAACGGATAGTTGATTGCAGGCTAACTAAATTTATGAATATTGATTATAACGTGTCGAAATCGGTTCAACTAACTAAAATAAGTTTATACTAAGTGAAACTAACAGTAAGTTGAATTGACGTTTAACCAAAACTAACCAAGTTTATTAAAATTGATTATAGCGTATCGGAATCGGTTCAAGTGACTAAAATAAGTTGAGACTAAGTGGAGCTAACCGAAAATTAATTTTACGTCTAACCAAAACTAACCACATCAATTAAAATTGATTATAACATATCGGAACCGGTTCAGATCGCTAAAATAAGTTGAGACTAAGTGAAACTAACCGAAAGTTGATTGTACGACCACCCAAAACTAACCAAATCTATTTAAATTGATTATGACTTCTAATGTTATAAATTGTAAAAACGAACTTGTAGTAATATGTATTTATGTGGTATGTTTTGGTAAACTAAGGTTACATAATCTGTTAAAATTAATGTTTTATATTAAATTGTGTTAGGGGTGGGTGAGGATGACTTTTGATATCTCACAACAGACTAGTCGTGTTGCATATCGTTAGATCGGGAAATGATAGACGAATCGAATGCGAATATTATTTTGCTTTTTACAACTACACTTAACGCTATAAATTGTAAAAAACAACGAAACTTACAGTAATATGCATGTATGTAATAATTTGATAAACTAAACTTACGTAATCTAATTTGATCTATCCCAAACTTATATCAACTATTACTTTCAACACAATTATGCGTTTTCTCAGATCTCAAATTTAATAAGCGTTGCATTCTGCTTCGGCATTTTTAATGTCTCTCCCGGTTGCATATTATTATTTTTAAAAGGCTGTGAATTTTTACATAAAGCGGTAAAAACGGCACTAAAAACATTTGTTTGTGGAGAATAATCATTTACCTAACTAGAACGGAAAGTGATAATTTCCGCAAGCGACTGCAGTTTACCGAACGACGTCGTTCAACCACACCACACAAAAGATTTTTTGTTAAATATATTCATGGCAGATGCACTAAGCAATATGTTTGTATTAATTAATACCTAATCCTGAAGAATAAACAGGACACAGCTTCAGGCGATCCTCAACGATCATGCTTGCCGATTCAGGCGCGAATATTACAAGTATAAAAAGGCACGGAGGCTGAAAATCCAGTAGCGTAGCAGAAGGGTACATAGAGGAACCGATTGAAAACAAAAAACAAACATCAAATAAAATTTTGGCAGTGTCAGAAGCAAGCAGCTCCATGCAAAATACCAATACCATTAATAATGCTGAAGAATCTCATTGAAGTTCATTAGATACTAATAATGAAAGAACATGCCTTACTTTGGGTTAGTAATAACAAGTAATAATAAGTAATTTTGTACATCGAAAAAAAGTTATTTGTTATTGTTTATGTTTCATTAATGAATGCAAATAAAATGTAAATGAGTGAAGAATTATTTTTTTTTGCGCACGAAAATACTTTCCGCACGCTTGTAGAAAAGTTTTATTAAACGTTGGTATTTGTTAATAAAATTACATTTTTTTGTATAAAGTATTTTACTTTATTATTTTAATATGCAGATTGTTTTGTGATTCCAATCTATTTGAAACTGTAATTTTTACATAAACAGCATTAAACACCATTTTGGTAGAGAAATATTATCAAATGTTTGTATTTGTTACAAAAATATATTTTTTAATAAAGTATGTTACTTTATTTTTTTCATATGCAGTTTATTTTTGTTTTTCCTAAATTAAGCTCTTGAAAACAAAAACCAAAATGCTTTTATCATAATTTGCTATAATATCGGAAATGCAGCCTCGCAAATGTCAGCAAGACCAAAGGGCAATGCTAAAGGGTGCCCCAGCAGCATTGTTAATCTTTAATTTCCGAAAATATCTGATATCTGTCAGTATTTTTGGTTGCATTAGCTTTGGTTAGCGTTGTTTTCTATTAGTAACTTTAGGTCATGTTTATCAGAAATTTACAATTAGAGTTTTTGCTATATCTGTTTTCTCAAGAAATTTACGTTTCTTTTAACCAAATAAAATTTGTTTTAACAACCTATAAAAATAGGTTCTAGAATAAGTCAGAAATATTAAACATGATGAAAGTATAGACGCTTCCTTTGCATTAAAAATGTAATGTTAGCATTTTGGTGGTCAACAATTAAGTACCAGAATGAAATTTAAGTCGATAGATCAAAGACTATTTTTTGCCATAAAGTAAATAAGTAGTGTATTGTGCAAATAATTGGGTTTATAGTAATAATTTTCTAAACCAGTAAAACTGTTTGCCTTCGTCAATAAGGAGGTTCATTGTTCACATACGAAATAGATTTCCAGCTTGTTTTACTATAACATTGGTTGCAAATATTGTTTAAAAAAAAAACAGAATCAACCAGGTGAATTTTTTTTACTTAAATATATTTCTTCATACAATGTCTTAAAACTACGTACAAAAATTTCGCCGGTTCCTTTCCCATCACAGCTAAATTCCATAAACTTCAATCATAATTCGAGGATCGTAGTTCGAAGGGATTCTCAAAATTGTTTGAACCTCATTTCCAGCCACATCTATTCTGAGAGTGTAGGCCCTTTCCCTGCCGAAATTTAACACTCTCACGGATGTAATCCTGCGGGCTGGCGTGACCGCATACCACTGAACCTCTTGTACATCCGAACTTATTTCCGGCAGGACAATAACTTCTCTGATTTGCAGGACGTCGTTTGATTCTCTATATCTGGAACGAAATTGAATTTGAGCAATTTATATACGAATGAATGGAATGAAAGAAATGGACTGGCGTGAGTTATTTTCAGCGTGTTCGGAAAATTGGCAGTAAATTTTCTATGAAAACAGAAAAGGATATGGTGGTGACAAAAAGAGTAGGGTCTAATATATTTGTAAACAGTTAAATGTATCATGCTATACTCTGTTTACGAATTCTTTTCACTCTCAAAGTATATTTTTAAAATATTATTTTCTATCTGTGAGATAGCAATTGCACCTTCGGTTGTTTCGCTTAAGGATTAGAATAAATATTATATCTTTAAGCCAGAGAAGTTTGCTTCTTATGCTTAGAAATCTTCACATATATTTTTTGTCTATCAAATTTACATAAGTATAGCCATTATTAACCGCTAAATATATACATTTGCTTATGAAATTAAAATATTCTCTACTTTATTGCTTATTTTATTTAAATCATATAAATACAAATTTAATTTTTACTATTTTTTCACGCTTTTAAATTTGGTATGAATTTCATAGGAATTCTAGAGTAATTTGTTTGAGTTTTCACTAACTTTAAAACTACTTAGGTAACAGAAACATATGTACTAAGTTTAAATGAAATTAATTTACAGGTGTAAATTAGGCATGATACTTGGCATTTAATTTTGTAAGAACTCAAGTTTCTTCTCATAATTTACATATTAGGAAACTCAATAGCTCGTTGGCCTACCTGATTTGACTTCAACGGATCTAGTTAAGACGTAATCTTTGAAATGGATTGTATAAAATTAAGCTAAATGATTTAAGAGAGTAATAATTGAGGAATCAAAAGTACTAATTTTATTGACAACTTTTTAAGGAACTTTGCATTGGAGAGGAGAGGTACCATGCAAAAAATTTGCCCTAACCGCTGAACTTGCTTGCCGTTCTTTTGTTCTTTTCAAACAGATTATTTTGAATTGCAGCCTATATAAAGCATAATAAAATATCTTTTTATTTAATATTTTCGCAATTTACTATAAGATTCAATAATAGCTATTATGTATTCCGCCTAGTCTGAGTCATTCGAAACATCTCGAAATACGAAACGAATGCCGCGCTATCATCTCGCTTAGCTTAGTACGATCGAAACGTGTTGCTGTGTATAACATAAAATGGGTCATTTGTTGATGCACATTTCGCATAACTGGCTTCTAATGAACCATGGAAGTGACTTAACGATCTAATTTTTGGTTGCAATGTATTCATTTTGACCAGGATGACTCTTTGTTAAGAGTGTAGCTAAATGAAATAACTTGATTACGAAATATAGATTAAGTTCCAATCTGGTCCATCGGGTTATTGCTAGTTTCCATCCTTCGTACTTTATAATTGGGATATAGTACTTACGGGCGCTATTTAGCGCAATTTTTAAGTACTAATCAAACATAATTGGGAGATAACTACTTATTTCTTACAAGTAAGATTTTTGTGACAATTTACTTACGTATCAAGAAACTGCATGGCCATCCCTTTTATCTTACTTAGCCCGATGGGCCGATGGGGTGAGACTATGTTAAAAATATAGATGTCTTTGAGTTATTTAGATGCATCTGACAATTTAAATTTGTTGAATAGGCAGTGGCAGAGCACATGAGCAAGTGCCCCCCTCGTGAAAAGCAAAAAAATACAATCAACATCGATTTAATATCTTACCAAATTTTCAAATTAACATAAGCTCCCTATTTAATTAACGTCCTCTCCGCGAAGGTGCAATATATCATATCCCTAATGCAATCCTCGGGCGCACCGCTTCCTGCTACGTGATTGCCGTCGACAACGAGATCCCTGCCATAATTTTTTACTCGAATGTACCGTGGAATCTTTTTTTTATGGCAGTGGCACACACACTAAAGGGAGATCCTATGGCACTCGACAAGCGGTGTGTGTGCGAAAATGTTTATTGACACGGTTCTTGAATAGCTGTAGGTTGTAATTAGGTTACTGTCATCTGCAAAGCTGTAAACAGGATGATTCGTTTCGGTCACCAGGTCATTAATATAGATGAGGAATAGAGTTGATAATATTGCGGAAAACTTAACTTCTGCCATGGTAGTGTTGATGTTCGATATGGTGGGGAGAGCCTCGCCTTGTGGGACGTCTAAGGTTGAGTGCGATAAAAATATTTTGGCGAGCATGTTTGCTTTTTTCTTTTCTGTAGTCGCCGTGATGCCACGTTCATCTGTCAAAGGAGGAAGAGACGATTTTGAAAAGTTATTACGTGCCGCATTTGCTACCGACCTGAAATTCCTGGAGCCACTGGGGCATGGCAAAAATTTATGCCTGATCCTGTGATTGTGTTTGTCCTTAGTTTCGTCGATCAGATGTTTGCAGTCATATCTTGATCTTGCTTCGACAAAATAATTGCGATTTTCAGTGGTCTGATTTTGCTGCCAGTACTTTTAGGCTTGCTGTTTCCTACCAGGGTGTTGGGGAAACACCCCAAAATCTGTACTAACTTTCGTTTTTCACCGTATAGTTTGGTAATAACACCCTGTATGTCTGTGGTATGAATTATACATAATTAAACTCCAAATAGATTTATTTAACCTCAGGTCAACAGCAAATTGTGCAGTTAAAGTAATGTATTTCCATTACTCCTTAGTCCGAACCTGGTTTGTCGGTATAACAGTTTCCGTTATATACAACATTCTCTAGAAAGTAAAATATCATTCCGTCAAAAAAATCGTTATTAATCGTTCTCAGTATAACATATCCTTGTCTCCGTCTGTGTTGTGTAAACAACAATATGCCAAAGAAAGAAAGAACATGCTTTCACCCTCTCAAAAGCAACCACCTACGCGTATTTCCCTACATTATTTCTCTCTCCGCGCCGGTTGAAAAAAAAATTGATTTTAGTGCCTTACAAACACTCAAACATAATGCATCGGTCCAGTCACCGCCCTGCATAAAGTTGGCGTCAAAAACATCTGCCCAGTCGGAGCCCTATTTGAAACCAAGATTTAGTAATTTTCCCTCTTGTTTGCACATATATTTAGAGAATATCTGCTGTAACTCTGTTCTTTTTGTCCAAGCTTGGACAAAGAATTCTTTTGGGCGTTTTAAAGCACTTTCTCGGAAACAGAAACGCCATAGCGTCTCGCCTTACCTGTTGCTGTGGTTGAAGATAGAAGAAGGTAAAAAGGCGGTCGAAAATTTGTAGCTTGACAAATTGTTCCTGTAAAATTCAAACCAAAGGTTTCCCTGTCCTAGCGAAATTAAGTAGAGAAAATTGGAGATAAAGATATTCTGTGAGAGTTGCTAATTTTACAACTTAAATTTTATTAAATGTGAAATTCAGTAAAGACAAAGGTTTATTTTTAAATCAACCGATCAAGAAATTTCAGTAGATATTTATTAATAAGAATCTTTTTGTATAATTAGTTTTATGTGTGAACGAATAAATGAGTGAAATTAGTTAGAAGTTGTATATATTTATCATTAATGCAAATTAAGTATTGCACCAATAAGGTACGAAATACCGAAAATACTCGTTTTAATTCATAACCTATGTATAAAATTTCCACCACCTTATTTTGATACATTCCACTAAGTAATGTGGTTAATTATACAGTTAATTACCACCCCCGCCTTCCCCGCCCTTATGGTGATACTGATTTAAGAAATTAGTTATATGTCCCGAATACAGGCCTTTCCTTTTGACGGTAACTTGATGGAATTTGGGATATAAGCTCCCATTCCTGAGGAGATTAGTTGCCTAAGTTGACTTGTGTTTCTGTAAGAGCTAGTATGTATGATCTATTTGCTTGTAGATGTTGGTGTACCGAATTTATGTTTGTATTTAGGCCTCTTATGTTGCAGAAATCCATTCTAAATTGGTTCGGTGTCTTTTGCTGTCTGTGAAATGCGGAATGAAGCACTCCCAGGGCCACCCAGCGCCCGCAGATCCGAATGGCCGGGGAGTTTGATTCCGGAATATTTTGATCCTGGAGCACCATCATGTCCATATATTCCTACTGCGGAACCCGGAACCACCAGCGCGGAAGCGGAACGTGATTCTGAGAAGCCATTTAGTACTTCCCAATCTTTTACCGGACGATGTGCGTAGGCATATGCATCTACCACCTAGGGCAGCTTCCACTGAAAGCATCGCTCTCAGACTCATTCCTTTGGTGGTCCCTAGTCTTATATGTGGTAAGACTGGGGTTTATTGGGTCACTCCCTAGTGATCAGCTCCAGATTTTGTATTTTGATGTTCTCCAGCCTGGAGAAGGACGATGTGATTTAAGTGGCCACATCCCGTGGTACACTCGGAATGGCGAGAGCGTCACTCCCCGTAATCAAACTGCTCTCACCAGTTTGACGTTCCTGCCTGCTAATACAATACAGCCCCTTTTGTCACAAACTGTTATTCATCAACTCTAGACTTTGTACTTCGGTGTTCTCCTGCCTGGGCGGTAGACGATGGGATTTGATGGGCTACATTTCGTGGCAACTCGGAATGGCAAAGGCGTCACTCCCCGTAATCACACTGCTCTCACCAGTGTGACGTTATTGCCAGCTGGTACACTCCCTCTTTCTAATAGGATTTGAAGCTAGCGATTTTTCTGTTCAATGTGGCACTAATTTCTTGTGCTCACATGTTTTTCAAATTCAAGATTTTGTTATGATTAGTTACTAGTTTAGCGTAGGCGGAAGCGTGAGCTTAGGAAAGTCTGGTCGGCTGTGGGCAAAATATTTGTATGTTATCATCACGGTATAAATATGTATATGGTAGGTTCACTGGAAACAAATTTCCAATTTCGCCGACAGAGTTTGGCGACGGGGCGAATCCGGATCAATCTAGTTCGTGGCCCATGATGGCCCTGCTACGAGGGACGCCCTGATATTGTATACTTTGGCGACGCATTGTCTTATAATAACCAAGGAAAGCGCATCAGCGAATGCTTTTTGAATCTCTCTCCCACAGACTGCTCGCTGCTGCAGGTAGAATACAAACGTATTTTTTTCCGTGATGCGGCTTTTGAGTTTGATGCAAAAACATCAAACGATAATTTAATAAAATCCAGAACTCAGCAGGAGAAGTGGGGCTCAAGGTCAATGAAGATAAGATGAAATATGTGCGTAAACCGAATGGGACGCAGGAATAGAATAGGACAAAACGTGACAGTGAACAGCTGCAACTTTGAAAGAGAACGTTTTAAATACCTTGGATCTACAGTCACGACAGAAGAAATCAAGGGCAGAATACAGTCCGCAAATCGCTGCCTATATGCATTAAAAAATCTGATTCAATCTAAAACCCTGACAAGATAATCCAAAGTCACTATATATAAAGCTATTATCAGACCAATAATAACGTATGGGGGCGAAACATGGACAATGACCAAGGCCAACGAAGAAAAACTGCGACGCTTCGAACGCAAAATCCTCAGGAAGATTTATGGCCCCCTCCGTGATGCAAGAACCGACCAGTACCGCATTAGAACCAACGCTGAATTGGAAGAACTGTACAGCGACAGTGACATCATCCAAGAAATCAAAACTCATCGTTTAAGATGGGCAGGCAACTTACAACGGCTTGACGATCAAAGGCTTGTGATATTGATATGGAAAGAGGTTCCAAGAGGAGAAAGACCACTCGGACGTCCCAGATTGCGATGGCGAGACAACATCAGATCAGACCTCCGCAAAATAAACATCCCCTTCGACCGTCGACTGATGGAAGATCATACCTTCTGGAAAACAGTTGTTCAGTCAGCCAAGACCCACCCTGGGTTGTAGCGCTAAATGATGATGATGATGATTTTTGCTGAGTGGATCTACTTGATATTATTTGTACTCTTGTATCATAAAGACAATAAAAAATGATTTGTTAGTAATTTTGAATAAAGTTGTATCGTTTTTATTTATTTCTTTTTTCTTTTCTTTTATGCTTCAGTTATATACTAAACTAACATCCACTTATTGTTGTCAAAACCTTAGAAATAACTATTTGTCTCCGTCAGTGTAACTTATTGCAGCTGGTAATTATTTTATTGCGCAGCTCCTGTTCTCTTACATCGTTTTTTATTATATTTAATGTTTAGTTTTATTGGAACGCAGCTCGCCCTTTTGATAATAAATGCGACTAGGTATTTCTGAAATTAACAAAAAATTATCGTTTGAATTTTAGTGATATCTATTATTTATGCACTTGAATAGGATTCTATTTTAGTTTGGAAATTAATTTTATGTATCGATAGACGCGTGAGAAGTGCATCTCTGATTTACTCTTGAGAGATAGAAGTACAAAGGGGCGGTGGCATTGGTTTTTATTTAAAAAAATAATTCTCAGTTTTCAGTACTAGACGTGGATGGTAATCTTGCAGCTCTGGAGCAGCTGTGGATTGATGCTAGGATTGGTGGCAGAAGAAATTGCATTTGGCACTTCCGTCGGCTAATTTGCCTCTATCCCTTGAGATTTTGGAAAGTAGCTTAATCGATCTGTTGCGGAAATATGACATATTTATTTTTGGTGGTGATATCAACGTTAACTTTCTGAACACAAATGATAATTCAGGTTTTGGTTATTTTAGCGGCCTGTTAAATAAATATGGTCTTACTCAGTGCATTTCTGAAACTACGCGGTTTTCCAACCCTTCGCAAACCTTGGTTGATTTAATAGCTGTTTCTTCGCCGGAGATAGTTGGTTTCCCTAAACCTTTTTGTAAAACGTACATGGATTTTTCTCTAATTAGTTGTTATGATTTTCTTTTTGATCTGTGACATATTAATTGGAATCGTACATTTACATCTGATGATATTAATGATGGGATCAGTTTTTTGAAAAAGTACAGGGTGATCCCCTATAATGTTGCCCCCCTTTAACATTTTTATTTTATGTGTTCAAAAAACATTAAAATTATGGTTATGTAGGTACTGAAAACTATTTTTTTTCTACGTGTATAATATTTAAAAAATGATCAGGATACAGGGAAAAACGAAAAATATTTTTACTTTTCACTTTGGTCGCAAGAAGATCATTAGAGATGGAGTAAAATGAATTTCACAGGAGTGAAGCAGCTTGAAATTATTATAAAAAACTTAGAAATTTAACGAATACAGCTGTCAAAGCTGAAAAAAAAGCATACCTTCAACATACATTTCGGACTGATCCGCGAAATTTCTGGAAGATTATAAATTTTTTAAATATTTCCTCATAAGGTAATGATCTTCCTCTTGATCTGGCCAAAAACATGTCCACCGATTTATTTAGTGATTTTATTTGTGAATAGTATTCCGATTTCTGCTGGTGATTATCACCCATACAGCACACCAAATCAAGATTACGATGTGTTCGCATTGTGACGATGTATCTAGATGCAGACACAGGGTTGCACAATTCTACGATGTAAATGTGCTACGTTTACACATTTCAGGTACACACGTATGCACAAAGGTTAAACGTCCGCCTCACAATGCAGCCACAGTATACCATTTACATATACACAACTTAAATGATCCACAGTGTGTTATCGGCTGCGCAGTGATTGTGTATTATGCTTAAACTCTGCTTACACATGGCATTTGGTCTTCTCAATTTGAACGTAAATATACTATTTCGTGTATATGTAGCTCCGTCTCCCCATGTATACGCCCTGTCAAAGAAACCAATCTTTCATGAGCTACTTCAGGAAAATAACAATTTTGCCGCCTGATCTTTATTCGTTCTCAAACCAGGTATTTTAAAAAAATAATTAATATTATGGTTTTTTGAGAACGAAAGAGCGGGCAGCGAAACTTTTATTTTCCTGAAGTATCTGTCTAAAGAAAAGTTACTTTAAAATTGTTCTTTTTTTCTTTCCACATAATATACAAAGAGCGGCTAAAATATAGAACAATTTCATTTAAAAATCAGGTATTGACTTTTTAGAAAAATGCTCGATCACGTCAATTATAATTTCTCTTCCGTTTTTTTTTGCATCAAAAAGAAAATATACAGGGTGTTTCAAAAAAGTTGATTTGATGTCAAAATTTTTTTTTAAAACACTATTTTTTAAAATCCAATTTTGAATTCTGCGTCAAATTCTATGTATAATTATTCACGTAGCGTACTGTAGGACTTTCCTGTCTTAAATTTTAATAGCCTATCGATTGATGGCAACTTCAATATCTCCAAAATAGTTAGATATGGAGTATAGGTTCATGCTACATGAATTATGCATAGAATTTGACGAACAATTCAAAATTGGAATTTAAGTAATAGTGTTCCATTTAAAAATAAATTAAGTTTGATGTCAAATCTGCTTTTTGACACAACCTGCATAATTTCTTTTTAGAGCAAAAAAGCAGAACAAAAAATTAAAATGGACGTGTAGGAGCATTTTCCTAAAAAATCAATACCTGATTTTGAAACGAATTTGTTGCATATTTTAGCCGCTCACTTTATATAGTTACTACTACGGAACGCTATCAATTGGTGCAACAGAAAGCAGAAGTAGGAAAACACTAGAAAATGACAGAACTTTTACAAGAATATTAAAATGTATTGAAAATATTCAAATAACATAGTAAAAACGCAAATATATCTTATGCTATACATTGCCAGCCTTTGTTGCAGCTCAGCAGCTCTATTTTCAGCCATTCTTCGTTTTTTGAAACAAAAAAAAAATCCTCCAGTCGGTTGGTTGCTTGCCGTAACCATTCGCAGACCGCCACGTCGTTTTGGAGCTCAAAATTGGGTATTGGACAAGAGTCTTTCATCAAGTCACTGCAATAATACAAAAAAGTACCTATAAGTTGAGCACAAAAGATCAATTGTTATGATTGTAACTGTAAATACTCTGAAGGATGTTCACTTTCTAATTTAATAAAAGTGAATGTGCAGAACATTATTTCCTACAGCATCCATACCCAGTGTGGCCTTTGAGCTATATATGAACGAGCCGGTGCCGGTGCATCGCAAATGTAAGCATCCATTACAATTTTATATGTAATTCCTGAATATACAGGGTGAGTCGGGAGGAACGGACCAAATTTCAGGAGTGTATTATACAAACGAAAACAATGTAAAAAAAAACCATATGTTCTTATTCGATAATCATTTGTTTTCAAGTTATAGCGTAATACCAAATAAAGGAAAGTTCATATTTAACGGTTTCCTAATCATCGCGTTCTTTTAATAAATGTTCACATATACCGCCATTGACTTCTAAACATTTTCCGCTTCGTCTACGAAGATGGCCCGTTGCTCTTCTAATTGCTTCATGTCTTTCTTCTTTAAAATTGGCTGCAGTATTTCTAATACCCGAGGGTCCACTTTTACTTTGTACACTTCCTTTTTAAACCAATCCCATAAACAATAGTCTAGTGCTGTGAGGTCTGGAGATCTTGGAGGCCAATTAATAGGACCACCGCGACCAATCCAACGCCCTGGAAATGTTTCGTCTAAATGTTGCTTGACCTGATGAGCAAAATGAGCAGGGGCTCCATCGTGCTGGTAATACATTTGCCTTCTGATATTTACAGGAACATCCTCTAGTAGTCCTTGTAACTCATGTTGTAAAAAATTTAGATAGTTGTCTCCTGTGAGGCGATTTTCCAAAATGAAACGGCCAATTAAATAGCTATCGAGCATACCACACCACACGTTAACCGAAAACTTATGTTGAAAATTACTCTCAACTGTTGCGTGGGGATTTTCGATTGATCATACATGAGAGTTACGAGTATTATTAATACCGTCACGGGTGAATGCTGCTTCATCTGTAAAAACTATACGCGATACAACACGATGGTTATTATTTATCCACCGACAAAATTCAATTCGTTTAGCATAATCTTCCGGTTCTAGGTGCTGTACTCTCTGTACATGGTAGGGATATAAGCCTTGCTCGTGGAGTGTGTTTAATACTCTTTTTTGTGGAATACCCAATTGAGTACCAATTCTTCTACTAAATCCAGAATATTTTCTACTTCTCCTAAACCTTGTCGAGTAGCTCGTTCAGATGTAATGTTGGCACTGGGAAGATTACCATTCCCGCACAAATTGCTAAAAACTCTGATAAACACGTTTCTAGTCGGATATCTGTGATGTAGATACCGTTGACGATATTCTTCAACAGCAGCTGTAGCACTTCCATTACAGCAACCATAAATAAACACCATATTTGCATATTCTAAATTTGAATAAGTATTTGGCATTTTGTATCACTTTAATCACTCAAACTTGAAAATAAACGTCTAATTACTGACACATTGTCAAGAAAACATCGGTGTCAAATAGTTTAGAATCCTGAGCATGGCATAGGTACTCTAATAACGTGAAAATTTTGATAAAAGTGGAACGTAGAAAAAAATTGGATATTGCGCTATAACTTGAAAACAAATGAATATCCGATAAGAACATATGGGTTTTTACATTGTTTTCGCGTGTATAATACACTCCTGAAATTTGGTCCGTTCCTCCCGACTCACCCTGTATAATTCCATTATTTACGAGTTCCACGTTTTCCTTTACAAAATTCGACAAAAATAAAGAACAAGACTCTGGTTTGCTATTTCCGTGATATATTTTTAGCACTTTATTGATTTAAAGTGTTCCAAAAATAATAAAATTGGGCAGTTACGGTTTGATAAAAAAAAAGAACCTTAAATTGACATGCATCAAAGGGTGTTGAACATTTTTGTAACAAAAATCAGTGTAGCGATAATCGTTACTCGATTTCCATGACCGCCTAGGTATTCTACAATAAGAAAATGCATACCACCCCAGAACTTTACAAATAGTAAAATGACTACTACCTGCTACCACATGAGATACAAATGGCCAGCATGCTAACGCTCTGCGCTGGCATTGTTCCATCTCCCTCGAATGTAGAAACGACAACACACAACTGCAGAGTGTATGTTATTACACTGTACTATTACTTTTACGTGGTGTATACACAAAATTTTACTTAAAGACATAATCACCACACTAATGATTTAAACTTCGTCAGCATCCTGTACGAACGTTAAATTTCAAAATTCTAACGACCCAATTAACTTTACGTTATTATAGGTACATAAAAATGTTAGGTAGAAATCCAACAAATTACATTAAACCATTGTAAGCATCATGTAGAGACCTATACAGACGTTAAATTTCAATAACATTCCAATGATCCATCTGGACTTTGTATAAATATGTTAAGAATCTTAGGTGCATAGGGTTAGTTTGGGTTATAAATATTATTAAACATTGTAGCTTCAATATTAATGGTACCTAGGAGTAATAAAGTATTTATCAATTTTTACTATACCTTATAATCCTTTTCAAAGTGCACAGAGACACACACACACTTCCGCGTCTTCCCAAATGATAAAACAAAAATGGCTGCTATGATGTGGATGTACTACCCCACTTTTATAGAGGAAAGAGGATACACATGAGATACACATATCCGATATGCTCACGCTGACGCTTGCGCGCGCACTGTGCCGTGCTTCTTGAATGGTAGAATGTAGATACGATAAGACACAAATTAAGAGTGTATATATAGTTCTTTGTATCATGTGTGCATATATCGCACTTTTACGTGGTGTATGCAGTAGGTACAAATATTGCATAAAGCATCACACATACATATCACTTAAACCTTGTAGGCATCATGTACGGACATCAAATTTCAACATTCTAATGATCCTTCTTTACGGTATATAAAAATGTTTAAAATCTTAAGTGCATACGGTATACAATTATTAAACATTATATCACATAATTCTATCAATATAAACATAGGTGTATATCATATGTGTACGTCGGTACTAGATCAACAATTAGTTTCATTATAACATATTTTGTTTCTCACGTGTATATCTTGTAGAGACGTAATTTGAATTGGACGTGCTGTATGGGCAGGAATCCATTGATCACAAATATGTGAACAAGTTCTGGTTTCGGACCGATTTTGAACGCTTTGGATTTCAAGGGATTTTGAGAGTAGTTTTTTAAAGAATTTTTTCTACACACATGCTAAAATTTGAACTTTTTACACTGTCTACTAGCCTTAAAAATGTCACTTTAAGGCCTGCCTACTTTAAGGCACTAGTGTTGAAAGTAAAATGCCAATTTTTTCAAAAAAACGCCAAAAAACATTTCTATTTTAATTATTTACACTTATATTAATAGTAGATACAATTTGAACAACTTGAAAAATGAATTCCTTCCTCGGTTCTGCTGTTCTTCGTGATTGAGGAGGATTGAACAGAAACAACAGCATGTCCAGTCGATTTTGAAGCATCATCGGCTGATGTCGTTTGTACTGTAAGCAATTTTCGAGCAAGAGAATTTTTATTTTCCAAGGAATCCACGATGTAGCCTTCAGCAACGGTTGAGGATTTCCATCCCCCATGCCGCTTAATTGTCGTGAAATTTGCTCCAGCATCGACAAATAAGCTCGCAGAGGAACGGCGAAAGCAATTCCCCGTAAAGAGTATTGAATTTGGAAGTTGCAGAAATCTTGCTATAGCAGCTTGAAATTTTCCGGACGTATTAATTCCGATCGGATTTTTGGCACATTTACCTTTGACATATTTTAGGAGGAGCCGCCGATGATCAGTATATTTTCGATAAAAATTCAAATTTTTTCAAGGATAGTGAAATTTCATGGTACCTTGGTTTTGGTATGTGATATTTTAATAACTAATGAAGTCTCCATATCTTCCACGTTGTCAAGAGTCAACTGACCACACCATCTCAGCAGTGGCAGACATTCATTTTATGTATGGAAAAGCGAATGGAAATTCTTACGAAGCAAGGCGTCAGCTTGTGAAGATGAAACGGAGACATTTAGGTATTTCCGAACAAATATGTAGAGTACAGTTTAAAATATGTCTTGGATGAAGCCCATTGAAACAAAATTTGTATAAGAATTTTTTACATACCTAAATTAAACTTTTGGTTAACTTCTTCAAAATAGTCTTCAATATCTACAAACTTCTTTGATGGAAGCAAGATATATGAAATAATCCTGTTTTTATAGGCGGATGTTATAACTTTCATATTTTCACTATTTTTCTTTATTACTCCATTTTTATGATTTATACATAAACATGATTTCACGAACCGTTTGTTTTTTGAACACATACACACACAAAATTCATTTCGCAAATTATATAATAAACTAGAACGATTCAGACTGATGGAAAAAACTTAAGTGATCATTACAAAGCAAGTAAAACTACTAAAATACTTTTAATTTGCATACTAAAAGAAAGTCACAAATAAAATTTACAAAGGACGTTTTACAAAATTTTCATATTTCTGCAAGACGCTAGTAGTAATGCATGGTTGCTTCAAGGCCCTACTATCCATCCGATTCCCATCCAACTTCAAGTCCTATAAACATTATCTACACTGTTTCTTATAGACAGCAAAACAGACAGTAAAAAAACACTCTTCGGTGTACATTATTTATTAAAATACCAGTTTTCTATGCTAAACAAACTTGAAAATATTCTTTGTTCTTCATCATCTTTTACTACAGGAATGCGAGTATCGCTGGGAAGTATTTCTTCAAAATTTAGATGATTGATGAAATTTGGGAATTAATTTATTCTATTCAGATTTTTGTTGGCTGGAAGCAAAGCATTTAAAACACTCTGGTTTTATTCTCAATAGGTGGAGGGTTTGTTAGTGGTAGATTTTGTTGCTTCGCTTCTAATTTTTGAAATCTTTTTCTTTTCTCTTCTCGAAATTTCTTTATTGCACTCTTGCCCAACTTTGGTGGTGAACAGCGAAGAACTGGATTACTTAACACGTATTCTAATGATTTATAAGATTCAGAAAATCCCTCATCCCAAGACAGATCGACGTGTACTGTCAACTGAGGCTTGCGTAGCACAGCAGCTTGTTCTAATGGTTCACAGAACCTCGCATGCCAAGACAGATCGACGAGTACTGACATATTGTTTAGTAGTTACTCCGACCGGAGACAGCGTCGAGATCGTGTGACTGTTTTCATTCATTTGAAATTAGTTCAATGGTGGGGATAAGGGTGGGAAGTGGGTGGAGAAAAAGACATGAAGAAGTGGGCGGAGTTAAATTGATTGGGTGGGAGGATATTGGTTTGAAAATAGGTAGGGGGACTAGAGTGCGAGTGCTGGTCTAGAACATAATCTTTATGTGCTCCTCACTGCGGCAGGCACCAAATACTCCTACAATCGTAGCTACTGTCATCAGTAGGTACTCATCGTCCGGTTCTTCACAAACTGTTTAATTTGGTCTATAGTAATTTTTTTTATTTTTTGGCCTGGTGACCCTCTCCTTGACGCTTCAAGTAGGCAATCAATTTAAAATGTTTGCTGATATCCACGTCGTTATTTACAAGTAGCATAGCTTTGACGATTGAATACTTGGGACCAAAGGGAATATGACTTCCATACCTTTGCCCTTTCCTCAAAATAGACCAGGAATATGTTTTCGGAATACTTTCCAGGAACGCCTTTGTTTTCACACCATTTTTAAACTCGTACTGAATTCTTGATTTTCGTGGCAGTAAATCCAAGGTAGCTCTGTTAGCAGCTTCTTCCATATCTTTAAGTGGGTCGATTTCTTGTATTCCTTGCATGTTTGGCAAATCACAACAGCCAGCGCTAGCGTTTTAATAAAACTGACAGGACCTTTCAAATTTTAAATTTTTCTGTAAACAAAATCAGCCCACAATTATGGTTGCTAGTTTTTAATGACAAATGTGAACTTCGATAATTTAATATAAATATACGATGCTATTAGAAACTACCTGGTTGTAATAGATTCTAAACATTTAATTTTTAATTACTGTATACTTTTTATTGCCGTGTGTAGGAAAAATATTGTATAATATTTATGTTAAAAGTATTTTTAAGACACTCATGTGGTTTGCAAATCTCCACATGCGTGTATGCGTATTAAACACCATTAAAAGCAGAGCTACAGGAGTTGACGGTATTAATATTAAAATGCTCCAATATGCCGTTCCTTTTCTATTGCCTTTTCTTTCCTTTATCGTAAATAAATGCATAACAACACATCAATATCAACAAGGCTGGAAAACTGCTAATATTTTACCAAGTCCCAAAATGTCCAACCCCTCAGAAAATTCTCACTTAGGCGAATAAGTATTCTTCCAAACATGTCAAAAAGTTTGGAAAAATAGTTGCTGCCCAATTAAATGAATTTTTAATAATTAATAATATTATACCTGTTACTCAGGCTGGTTTTCGTAAAGACCACAGTGCAACAACGGCTCTGCTCTCAATCACTGATAACCTTTACAGTGCTCATGACGACAACAAGAGCTCCGTCTTGATTCTCATCGATTACAGCAAGACTTTCGATACTCTAGATCACGTCATATTGAACACCAATTTGAGATATTTTGGACTAGGAGACGGTGCTTTGACGTTTTTTAGTAATTATTTTAAAAATCGCCAACATAAAACAATATTTGGTGGAATTTGTTCTAATTATCTTTCAGTTAATACGGGTATCGCTCAAGGTAGCTTTCTAGCTCTGCTAATTTTTTTCTACTTATATGGCTGATTTTCCTTAGGTTCTGAAGTTCTGTAGCGTTCATCAGTATCGTGACGTTATCTCTGACAAAATCTCTGATAAATTGATAATAGAACGGTCATGCGCGGACTCTCACTCCGCGCAACTATAATATGAATGTTTGGCTCCTATCGCAAAAACAGGCTTTTATTATGTACTAAAAAGATGTAAATAAAATTAAATTAGTTTGTCAATGTCGATTGACTGACCTAAAAGCTTGTCGAAGAACGCATTGACATTTAGGCGGCTATCACACCAGCAATACGCGACGGCGACGATACCGCGACGTAACGTCGCTTTGCAGTCGCGGCAAATAGTTTCAAATGGAGACCTGCTCACCAAGGCAACGGTGACGCGATCGCAACGCTACCTGAAAGCTACCGGTCTCGCGCGACCGAGTGGCTCAGTCTCCTTGCGACCGTGAAGATACCCACACGTACGAGTATTATCATGAGTGAGGAGCAAAACAACATTAGATTTGTAGAAATAATTGAAAAATATCCCTGTATATACAATTTTAATTTAACTGATTATTCCAGAAGAGATGTAACAGAAAAGGCGTGGAGTGAAATTGCGGAAGAGATAAAAAGTACAGGTAAATAATAGTTATTTGTGTTTTTAGAGCGCAAAATAACGGATTGCCGCCTGAGAAAGTTTACTGAAAACACTGTACATAGTAATCTTTCGAAAACGGCAATCTTACTTTGCGGTCGAAAAACACACATAACTTTTTCTACAGCCCCATTTTTTTAAATTAAATGCACATTTTTCTCTATACCTATTCTGAAATTTGCAAATGACTGTCAGTTTGACATATTATTCGGGCATATTTAGAACAGGAGTGTCAGCAACAACTGTAATGAACGCACGACTGTCATTTATTTATTTTTGATTCCCATGACTATTCATAGCATACTCGACGGAAAAGGTGAGAATTTTCTTTTCCATGTTGCGACTTCATTTCAATTTGATAATTAGTTATTTTGCGCGCGGCTGTAGAAAAAAAATGCGTATATTATAAATTGATATTACAGTTTAATTCAATTAAACGCAGTATTGCCATTGCCATGGCAGTGCTCCTGCGTCTGTGATAAAGAAATTTGCCAGATAATTTCGTAAATTTTGTGGGGAACGTCTTGGCATTGCCAATAAATTTTCTGGTACGACTCCTCTTGGCCTAATAGAAATATCTTCCTCTGCTTCTATTTGCATAGAGTTCTGGTACATACGTCCTTCTCTAATACGTATAAAGTTATGCAAAACACAACAACACTTGATAATATTTGTGATAGTTGTCGGGTTCGTACAAAGAATTGCAGTTTTAAGAACCTGAAATTTATGGGACATCATTCCAAATGAACACTCAACTGTTTTGCGCCCTCTGCTCAGTCTGTAATTAAATATCCGTTTTAAATTGTTTAGTACTCTTTGTGGATATGGGCGCATCAGATAACGTTTCAGGGGAAAAGCTTCATCACCGACAAAATAATGTGGGAACTCTTGTCCAGATTCGTCACGTGGTAAAACTGTCTCTTCTGGTAGATCCAGCCCTTCTCTTTCTAACCTTTCCAGCCATCTTCCAAGTCTACATTCTCGAAAAATTCCACCGTCACTGTTTCTTCCAGCAAATCCTGTTTCTATGGTAGTAAATATTCCATCTGCATCACTACAGGCCATTAATATAATTGAATGATAGCCTTTGTAGTTGAAATTAGCTGACCCTGTCTTAGGAATCTTCTGAATTTTTATGTGTTTCCCATCTAAGGCCCCTAGGCAGATTGGGAGATTCCAAACCTCCCAAAAGCGATCGGCTTTTTTTTTCCATTGCTCTTTTTTTGGTAGACTCATGTATTCAGGTTGCAATTTATTCCATATAGCTACAGTTGTTTCAGCAACAACAGTGGAGATGGTACTTTGACCTCTAGCAAAGTAAAATGAGAGGGACTGAAACGTGTCTCCTGTTGCTAGATACCTGCAAAAAATTATTAACAATCACAAAATGCACAATCTATTTTGATTAGTAGATAGATTTTTGTTCAGTGTCATTGGCGAAAGAAAAATGGAAGAATTTAAGATCTGTGTTTGTCCGCAAGCGAAAACTACCTCCTAGTGGATCAGGAAAGAAAGGAAAGCCCTATTATTTGAACAACTATATGGAATTTATTATTCCATTCATTAAAACTAACACTACAGGGCATGGGAATGTACCGTCACCGCCACCTGCCAGCGATCCTATCATTGAACAGGTTGTGGAAAACCACATGACAGAACAGGAACACAATTCAGCCGAAAGCGATCAAGATACTAGTACTACCACTATTACTGTCCCTAAACCAGTGATGCAAAAAAAACGAAAGACCGACACATTAAAGGAAGTCGACAATTCTCTTATCCAATATTTTGATGCAAAGAGGAAAAAGGTCAGTGCTTCCGAGACGTCAGCCAATCCTCGAAGACAATTTTTGGAAAGCCTACTTCCAGAAGTCGACGAGATGCCAGAAACCACCTTCAGACGGTTTAAGCGTAAAGTCTTCGAGCTGATTGATACGCTAAATAACAGCCCTTCTTTACCTATTCAAATTTCTTCCTCCAGCTCCTATTCACTACATTCTGGGTCAACATCTCTGCACTACTCTAACCCACATCCTCTTTCATCAACCCACATACCTACTCCTGAACCTACTTTTTATGACCTAACTCCTGTTTCTACCACATCACTATCTCAGCTTGGATCAAACACTTCTACCCAATCGGTTAACTTTCATTCTCATCTTTTCTCTCTTTAATTAGTTCTTATTAATATCAGAGTAGCGCATTATTGTATTCTTATAATTTGTATAAATAAGTACTTATAAATAAACTTACCTTAAAGTTATTAGTAATCGTTCTTCAACGCTCACACTTCGCCTATAATGCGTATCCAATTTCTCAATAGCGGGACCCGTTATGGAGAGTAGTAACCTAAATGTTTCTTTTGACATTCGATAAAATGACTGAAATTTTTTTTCGTCACATAATAATTCTCTTGCGCAAATGAAAGCTGTCCGATGTGCGTTATTAGTAATATACGGGTGAACCCAAAATCTGCGCCTTCGCTTTTTTCTTAAATAATACAATGCCACTACGATTGATTCGTCCTCACTTGACGAAGACATCTTGTACACTAGTTGATTATCTTTGCAAAATAGTAAAATCGCGTAGCGGTTGCGTAGCCTTGATGTAAAGTCTTCATAGGAACTGGTCGCCGACAAGTCGCTAGCATTTGAATATCGTTGCGGTATCGTCGCTGTCGCGTATTGCTGGTGTGATAGCCGCCTTAGTTTGACACAATTACTTGATATCTCGCAACAAACTATTACAAAGACTACTTCTACTTGACCTCGAAAGTTTTCGGATGTCAATTTTCAATCGAGTCGAGCCATAAATAATATAATTTTGTCTGAAATATTGATTCCGCCAACAAAATTTGACAGCTAGTTCGCCAATTTTGGCCTCGAAAACTCCCTGATGTAAATTTTTAATTGAATCGGACAATAAATACATAAAAAAATGTTCGCCATCTTGGATCCGCCATCTTGAACTTTAAAACAATTGAATATGTTAAATTGTATTATCAAACAAACTATGTAAGCATACCAAATTTCAACTAAATCGCACATTTACTAGTGGTTCTAATTCAGATTGCAAAATTTGACCGCTGAATTAAAACTAGAACGTACAGTCGCTTACGGACTGGCAGTCCGCAATCTAAATTTGCATAATACAACTCGACTCCATCAGTTGCAAATCGATACTTATCGATTCGTTGAGTTGAGTCGAGAAGCTAC
Organism: Pissodes strobi; assembly: GCA_016904865.1. Lineage (NCBI taxonomy): Eukaryota > Metazoa > Arthropoda > Insecta > Coleoptera > Curculionidae > Pissodes > Pissodes strobi. The sequence continues at coordinate 147,117 of MU182146.1, forward strand.
TTGGTAGAAGCGTCTAGAGCACCTACTAACTTTTCGATGCGAAAGCTGCGGACATGCGTAATGGCCGAATGTATCGGAATTATCCATGTCTTTACCGTCATGCGAAATACATTTAACGCCTCGATGGTGTAGTAGTTGGACGTTCTGCCTGTCATTTGTACGCCGCGGGTTCGATTCCCGTCGGTCGAAACGCATGTTTTGTTTACTTTTTTTAATGTTATGTTTGTCTTTTTATTAAATTATTTTTTCCTTCGTTTTGGGTAAGCCTTTGGCTAGTTCTTGTCGGTTGCGCCTCCGTAGCGAGTGAAGCGAGCAGAGGTCAATGCAAAGCCATAATGATACCTATTCTTGTTTCGCCATTACGCATGCCGGCAGCCTTCGCATTGAAAAGTTAGTAGGTTCCCTAGACACTTGTCTACTTGGTGGGACAGTGATTCACTGCTGCGGAAATCGGAAACATCGCCAACAGACGCACGCGGAGTGAGAGTCCGCTCGCGACTAGTGCAGGGTTAATGTAGGTCTTCGGATGATGTACAGGGACTCGAATGCTCATGATCTCATTTTAATTGAAACTAAAATACAACTCGTGGTTGTCGATGGATATAAATATCACATCAATTTTAGAGCAAGGTTCAATGAAGTTTTGCTGCAGCCAACGCCTGTTTGTAAGAATGTTGGTGTATTGTTCGATAATAAGTTAGGATTTAGCAGTCATGTATCGTCAGTTATTCAAGAGACATTCTTGACCCGAATATCAAATTGCGAATTAACGGGTTCTTTGGTGCTTTCACATCTAAATTATTGCAATATTGTTTATTGGCCAAGTTTAACTCAAAAGGACAAAGATAGTTTACAAATGATACAAAACTCATTTGTAAGATTTTCGTTTAACCTTCGTAAATTTTATCATATTTTGCAACAGTTTTCTGCTTCAAATTGGTTTAATATTCAAGAAAAATTTGAAATCTAATTGGATAAATAATGTATCTATAAAGTGATCCAAACCCAAAAACCGATATATTTATTTAACAGACTGATCACCAGCGCGGATGTCCACTCACGTATAACCCGTCATAAGAACTAGATTAATGTTCCTATGCACCGCACTGCCTTTTGCCAACGTTCATTTTTCTTACAATGCAGCCAGCCTCTTTAATTCATTCCTGACCCAAGTCAATCGAGTCTCCTCCCTCGAATCGTATACACGGTTGTTAAAATCGTATATAAAAAGCAAGAGAGCTCCATAATTTTGTTTTAAATTTACTACGTATCATATAGATATAATATTTGTTAAAGATAACAATTATTTTTTATTATTAAGTCATTTTTGCAACTATCCCGCTCTCGGGTGGTTGTATTAGCAGCTACTCTAAATACCGCCACCCATTTCACACAACTTATCGTAATTTTAACATTGAAAATGTTTCTGTTTTTCTAGTATAGAGCCTCAAATCGTGAAAAACTGCATGCTACATTTGCCACATTCATGACGTCGTACGCATGAGAGATCGTGTTAGTTTGTTTATTTAAACTTAAATTTGATTATAACGTATCGGAATCGGTTCAAATGACTAAAATAAATTGGAACTAACTGGAACTAACCGAAAGTTTATTGAACGACCAACCAAAACTAACCAAAGCACCAAAACGGGCTAAAACGTATCGTGTTACATCAGGTTACAAAAATTAAAGTAAATTAAAACTAATCAAAACGAACCGACTTTTGGCGACGAACCAAAAACATTAAATTTTATTATAACGTATCGGAACTGGTTCAAGTGACTAAAGTAATTTGAAAATAACTGAAAGTAACCGAAAGTTGATTGAATAACTAACCAAAAGTAACTAAATGCACCAAAAAGGGCTAGAACGTATCAGAACAGATTACAAATGTTAAGGTTACCTACAACTAACCCAAATTAACCGTATTTTGGCGACTAACCAACACTAACCAAACACATTAAATGGCTTATAACGTACCCGAACCGGTTCAAATGACTAATATAATATATTAAAACTAGGTACCTGAACTTTGCCGAAACGACGACGACTAACTAGCCAAAAGTAACCAAAAGCACCAGAGCGAGCTAAAACGTATCGAAATAGATTTTAAATATTGAAGCAAGTTAAAACTAACTCAAATTAACCGAATTGTGATGACCAACCAAAAATAACCAAAAACACTAAAATTGTTTATAACGTGGAGCTGGTTGAAATGATTAAAAATAATGGAAACTAACTGAAATTAACTGAAGTTGATTGAACGCCTAACCGAAACTAACCAAAAGCACCAGAAGGGGCTAAAACTTATCGGAACATATTAAAAATATTAAGGTAAGTTGAAACTAATTTTAATTTACCGAATTTTGGCGACTAACTAAAATTAACCAAAACATTAAATTTGGTTATAACGTATTGGATCCGCTTCAAATGACTGATATAAATTGAAACTAACTTAAACTAACCGAAAGCTGATTGAATGACTAACCAAAACTAATCAAAAGTAACCATAAACACCAAAAAGGGCTTAAAAGGTCTCGGAACTGATTAAAGGTATTAAAATAAGTCTCTAACCCAAATTAACGGAATTTTGGCGACTAACTAAAATTAACCAAAACGTTTAAATTGGTTATAACGTATCGGAGCCGGTTCAATTGACTAAAGTAAATTGGAACTGACTGAAAGTAACCGAAAGTTGATTGAATGACTAACCAAAACTAATCAAGAGTAACTAAAAGCATCAAAACGTCCAAAAACGCATCGAAATAGGCTAAAAATATTCAAGTTAATAACAAATTACCTGAATTTTGATGACTAACCATAAACACTAAAAGTGGTTATAACGTATCGAAACTGGTTTAAATGAATTAATTAAATTAAAACCAACTGAAATTAGCCGAACGTTGATTCAACGACTAACCAAAAGTACAGAAAAGCACCAAAAAGGCTAGAACATATCGGAACAGATTAAAAATATTAAGGTAAGTTGAAAAGATCTTAAATTAACCAAATTTTGGCGACTAACTAAAATTAACCTAAAACATTAAAATTTGTTATAACGTTTTGCTTTCGATTAGTTACTTTTAATTAACTTTAATCATTTGAACCCGTTAACCGATTCAAATGATTAAAATTAATTAAAAGTAACTAATCGAAAGTCGATTGAATGACTAACCAAAACTAATCACAAGTAACCAAAAGCATCAAAATGGGCTAAAACGTATCGGAATAGGTTGCAAAAATTAAAGTAAGTTAGAACTAACAAAAACGTACCGAATTTTGGCGACTAACCAAAACTAACTAAAAATTTTAAATTTGATTATAACGTATTGGAGTCGGTTTAGAGACTAAAATAAATCGGAACTAACTGAAACTAATCGAAAAATGATTGAACGGCTAACCAAAAGAAACTAAAATTATCCAAAAGCACCAAAACGCGCTAAAAGGACGCAGAACTGTTTAAAAATATTGCAATAACGTTAGGGCTATTTATATAATAATAGATTTCCCCATCCAAAAGGGGATGGTATTTTTTTAGGTCTTCTTATCT